>ML818933.1:91533-116537 GCA_009831015.1 Picea engelmannii | reverse complement strand
TTCGTGGGCGCTGCCCCCGAACCCCCGTGCGGGGGGCTCCGCGCCCCTGCACCCCCCGAGGGGGGGCCTAGAGGCCCCCCCTCTAACTACTCGTGCAAAGAATATAACACATACCCAACAAAACTAAGTGCCAAACTCAAACCAAACTTTCTGAGTTGGACGAAGAAAGCTCCATTTGGCTACAGCCACAAGCAGGTTTTGACCAACATGAGCGTCTTATGCGTTAGAGAACCATCAAGGAAGTGTTATTCCTATGGAAAGATACAACCCCAATAGATGCCACTTGGGAACCAACTACCATTTTGCAAGAATTTCCACATCTCAAGCCTTGCGAACAAGGATGTTTTTAAGGGGGAGGACATGTTAGGGACCTAACCCCTCACATAGGTAGAATAATATATTATGATGTAATAAAGGTCAATATTAATAAGTCCTAACAATAAGTAAGAACAAGTCGAATGTAAGAAGACCTAATAGAAGCTTCCACTTCTAGAAGAATCTTCCTCTAGATGTTTGTTTTGATAGACATATTTAATATAAATATGAGTCGAGGGTATGAGAAATTTTGTCTTTGATATTATTGTAATATAGCTCTTCTCTTCTCAAGGTTGCCCCCTCGAAGAGGCAAGTGCACATTACTCTCAGTAATTAAATTTCTCTTTCTGGTTTTATTCTGGTATCATTTTGGTATTATTGTGGCGTTGTTTTGGTTATATTGTTGTTCATCTGCCATTTCTAGCATTTTATTTATGTTTTGCATACTTTTTATATCTAGAATATTACACATATCCAAGTCCTTGAGTTCTTCCTTCGTGAGAATGTCCAACTTTGTAACATGAATTGATTGTTGGGCTGAAAATGTTGGAGTAGTCTCTGACTTTGAACTCTTAGTGTCTAAATAAGGAAAATCCAAAACTTGCTTCCCTTTGTGCTTCATTGTAGTTTCAATATTACTCTCTGCTTGTTCAAGAAATGGAGGCTCTTGAGAAAACACATATTACACTTATCCTAGGTGAACACCAATGTCTATCGGCACCTTCACAGGTATTCTAGGTTTTAACTTCATTCTTTTTCTAATAATCTCACTGTCAAGCTCTTGAAATTATTCAAGGTCTTTTCCTATAGGCTTTGGCTCTTGGATTTTATCCTCCTTCATGACCTTCTCGTGCTTCTTAGATGCCACAGGATTTTCTAGGGATGAATTTTTAATATTAATAATATGATCCTTTAGTGATGGATTTAAAATCATTTTATGCTTAAGTCTTAGCTTGTTAGTTGGCCTAGTTCTTGGTCTCCTCTGATAACCTGTCCTGTGTTCCTTCATTTCACCTCTTTTCTTGTTTCTGATTATCCCAAAACTTTCTTCATCTTCATCCATCTCTGGTATTGGTTCCGTGGTTTTCTTATTATTCCCCTGATCATTAGGGTTTAACTCAGGTGCTGGAGAAAATGTCTTTGTTTCTGCAGTAATTGGGATTGTAGGAGTAACCTCTTATTTTTCCTGTGCATGATGTTTCTTTCCTTTTATTCTAATCACTCTCTTTTTCTTATCATTAATTGAAGGTTCTGGTGGTGTAGTTTGAGCACTCTTCAATATTTCTTCTTTCTTTCATTTATTGGAGCGAGTACACATTGATCTTGAGGGAGTAACAAGTTCTGGAAATTCCTTCAAATTATCAAAATCCCTTTTTGAAAATGAAACATTGGGAGTATGAGTCTCATCATGTTGTTCATTGTATGATTTATTTAGATATGATGTTTGAGCCTGTGAGCCTTCTGCTTGGGAAATTTGAGTTTTGGCTAAGAATTTCTCTACCTTCTTTGAAATCCTATTCATTTTTCCAGTTTTATTCTACTACTTAACCGAAGATGTGGTTTCAAAACCTCCCCAGAATAGAAACTGTTCCCAAGTCCTGTCATTTTTCTTTAACTCATGAAGAATCAACATCTTGATGAAACCCTGATGGTACAAGATATCTCCTAATGGACTCGATTTATCTGATTTGGTTTTTATTTTTCTTTCCATTTTAGATAGAATCCTTAAAACATACTAAGGGGCATTCATACGTTTTCCAATCAGGTGCAATACAAATATGAAATGGTATAGGTAAAACCTAGAATATTGCCCATATCCTGTAAAATGTCGTTGAATCAACAACATGTAATTTTACCATTCAGGATTTAACATGCACAGGGGAATCCCATGGCCCCCAGGAGGATTTTGGTATTCATATTTCAAAAACTGGTTACAATCTCGAGCAATGAACTGGTGCTTGAACCAACGCTCCCCATTCAGAGGGAGACCATAAGCATCGGCTATAGACTTCTTTGTAACTTCAAAATTCATGTGTCCTACTGTAACAGTCATGCCATTAAAATACTGAGCGAATGAAAGAGCCACACCTGAATGATAACCATTCGTAAGCCTGTATACATATTCAAACCATCTGGCATGCTTGAAAGGTCTCTCAAATTCTGGGTATTCAACAATAAATTCAAGACATAGGTCCTCTCTGCGACATATTTTTCCTCATCTGTTCTTGTTTTAAGAAGCCATGCAGAATATCAGAGTATCAACAATGGTCTACAACACCAAATAGGATCAAACGCTGAGCATTTGCAACAAAATTGGGGTGATTTGTGAAATTACCAAGGATCAATATAATAATTACCAACACTTGCCTCATAGATAAAATGATACTAACTACATGAAGATAATCTAACCCAATTAGCATTCGATTGGAAATGATGATATGATAAGATGACCATAATTCGGTGCACCACTAGTTCAAACGTGATGGATGAATGATGAATGACAGGTTAAGAACCTTTAACATGTTTCCCTTCATTCCAACCATTAATCCCATTTGAATCAGAGGTGGTTAGCTTTGACAGTACGAGCACTTTCAAAATTTCCCACTCATTCATTTCGCAACACATGAAACAAGGAATTATGGCAAACAATTGCAAAAAGAATTCACAGTGCATATAATAGGTAAAAAGTGGCCAAAATCTGCGAAATGTGCAAGGATAAATGGCAGAAGGTGAGGGGTTAGGTGTCATGTAGGGAGAGGATGAGTGTAGTCAGGAAAGGTGAGCGGTATCGGGACAGGTTAGGCATATTTCGGAGGGGGGTATCAGCGGTAAGTGGATTTGAGAGGGGGGGGGGGTCCAAAATGTTGTGGGAATGACATGTGGCAGTGGTAAAAACAACTTTTTTGACCCCCCCTCCCCCCCACCATTAAAGGTGGAAAGGTCAGCGTGGGTGCGAAACTGATTATGATCTGTCAATATGGGAAGGAATGTAGCCGCCGATAATATTTATGTGATGCTTATGTGTTCCATGACAAAGAGATATTGTTGGTTTCACTTTTCTAATATACACGACGAAGAATGTTTTTTCTTTTTGATCTTTTTGGAAATAATTTACAACATGGAATATTATTTTCAACCCCAAAATCACTAAAGAATGAATATCAATCAGCATAAAGAGTTACCCTATAAAACTTATAGTACCCTAACACATGCTATAAGATCCTTTAAAATATTATGTCATGTTTGTGTGGATGTATACCTTGAATAGAAGCAAGCAAGTCAAGCACAAATGATAATAGTACAGATCATTTTGTTTATCAAGGAAGGAAAGTAATGGACATGGAATTCATTCAGAGACTCCTACAAATACATGAGCAATACAAGAATAATGAGTCCAAATGGGAAAGGCATAGTTCAACATTCCACTTGGTTTCATATTGGCCTAGATAGACTATATTCACCAACATGAGATAGGAGTGGATGTTGAATAAATGATACAAGTATTGCAGAGATTCAATGAACATGACTTTTTTTATTAGGGAATCTATGAGCTAGAAGCATAGCTATTAGAGACAATTCTAGAGGCCAGAATCAAAGCCACATTCTAGAGAAGGAAACATAATTACAATGATATAGTACCTAAGATCGAATAACCAAGATGAAGACTAAATTACAAATTATTCAAAAAGATGGAAGAGTGAATTATCACCACTAAGTTTTTGAATATATATACTTTTGTAGGTCCAAAAGTTATTCAGTGGGAAGGTGTCATCCAAGAGGATCTAAGGAACGCTTGTAGAGGTCCAGGAGGATATGGAATGCTCACAAAGTTCCCAAGGGATCCATAAAAGATCAAAATTAGATCGTTCCAAATTCTCTTGAAAATGGAATCATTGCATAGATATCATCATCATCTTTCCAATGACACAAACAACGAGTCAAAAAGAGTTCATATGCAAACGTTATGAGCAGTCAAAGTTCAAGTCAAACATGTCAAAGTAAAAATTCAAAGGGGTAAAAGTATGACACATTTCACCACTACAAGGGTGACACGTAGCATGATCGTGAAAATGGTGTGGCCACACCCCAAGGTGCCACATGGGCCAACCATACGTTGACTGGGTAGATGAATTGGCAGGTGACTCAACATCCGTGCAATTCAAGTGGGTAAATTATATGTTGACACATGGCATAGGATAGACAATGAGAGGCTTCCTTGTGGAAGCCTCCCATTGGCCTATATTGGTATGATTTGTCAAAATTTATTGGGAGTCCAGGCGATAGAACATGGGACCTCCCAAAGCCTTAACAAACCCTCCATTACAATCACGCCTTCACACGTGACTTAACCTATCTATGGAATGAGGTGTATTTAATGTTGAGTATTTTTTTAAATGGATGGGAAAATGGTTGAGGGCCTATCCCTTGTCCCATATCATATGATCGTATGGTATGAACGAGGGGTCATTGAAATATATGTTGCGTGTTATCACTCTATAATTTTCCTTGGATATAGAAGGAAAACCCAGAGGTAACCACAAACTAACTTGGATATTGGAAGCTAGCCATTCAAACCTAGAGAGGGATCTCTCTTATAAATCAACCACAAAAAAGACTAGTTATTTGATAAGCATAATGGCTAGATCTTCAACAAATGAGAATTTTAGAATATGGTGGCAGGGTGGAGAAGAGGAGCATTGGGAATGGATTCAAATAAATAAGTGTTTAATCAGAAAATTCCCAAGGACTGGTAAATAGAACAAACAATATTAGAGGAAAGATAGATAATGTTCTCTTAGAAATTTAAATCATTGTAGTATGGTGGTTGAATTAAGAAAAAAAGTCCATTAAAGCAAAGCATCTATAAATGATGAATTCTCCATTAACTTTAGAAGAATAGGGGAAAATATTTGAGTGTGCTCAAACAAAGAATCTAACCGAGGATGAATTATGAATCATATAATTTCATTCAAATACTAAATACATCACATACAAATGGAATACTAAGAAAGGAAAACATACACAAAGGAAAACACAGACCAAGAAAGCATTGGCACATGAATCTCTGAGTTTGAATTGCTTAGGCACTTCTGTCTTGATAGATTTTTATTAATATGGAAACCTAATACAATAAAAGTCCTCCCAGTTCTTCCTTATTCAATCCTGTCACCCTCCTCTATTTCATCATATATAGTGTAATATTACATTGTAGCTCATTAGGGTCGAAATATTTAGGTTTTCCAAATTTAGAAGGAGTTACAACAAACTAGAATTGATTCCTAGATTTTAGGGTTTTGTTTCTTGACTAATTTATACATACAAATCATAAAAAAATATAATATATAAGGGAAAAATAAATAATTCTTCAAGTCTTCATGGTGATTTATCATTCTCCATCCATATGGAAGTATAATAGACTTTGTCTTAGGCTGAATTTGTAATTTCGCAGTGCCCTAGTGACAACTCGCTGAAAAAACTCTCTAAAATTCTGTAGCTAATAGTTTTTAATTTTCTCTCAAATGGTAAACTGGGTTGGGATAATTTTTGTCAAAACGTTAACGACATTACAATTCTAGTCCACAAAAAATTTGAGAAAAATATAGTTCATGGTTTGGGATATATGATGAAAATACACTTTCGCTGCAAAACTATTGCTACAGGAAATTTCACAGCGTTCTTGTAACTCGCTGCAAAATCTTTGTTTTTTACTATTTTCAGCTTTGAACTTGTTTTAGCTATGTACAAGATGCATAATTATTTTAGACTTTGAATTTGATATCCTTAAGCTATTCCATGATCACTCCATATTCAAAAAACTGATCTGAGTGGAGGATTTCAAGAATAATTATTTCTTAGGTTTCCTTACAAGCTTGTAATTGGTTTGCTCATCCATTACATCTATGAATTCCTATGTATATTTTGGACTTATAACTTAGTGTTAATCATTTCTGTAGGTATGCAATCAAGATTGGAAAAACAAATTAAGTCTTAGGGTTTCACATTCATTTATCATTCTCAAAACTTGAGCAAACCTTGAAGACAAAAATAAAATCTTCTTTCATCTGGTGTAACTTTTCAATAATGTCCTATTCTTTGACTGCAAAACTATGTTATGTGGGTATACATTTTTGGATTTCCTATACAGGGATAGTGACCTTTGAACCATTCCTTTTCTCTTTCTCATGGTCATTTCACATAAATTTAGGTCCTTTTCTAAACCCCTTTTCATTTGTATGTTCTCTTCTTGCATTTGAGAAATCACCTCATGCACTCTCTTCTTCTACATCTCAGGAAACATGACTATTGGTAAAGATAAGAATGATGATGGCAGGATTCAACAACAAATAGGGTTTTAATAGCAATTTGATAGTTGATAGTTTGGGCGCTGGGAAATGCTAGGAGTTTTTGCAACGAAGTTTAAACTGATTGGTTGCAAGTCCCTTAAAGTTACGATTTTGATTTGAAATAATTAGTAACCATTTGTACATGTTATATCATGCCATCAATACTCTTTAAATAGATGATGTAATACTTTAGAATCACCCTTTTCAAGTGATGACAACCGACCATGGGATAACAATGTCGCAAATATGACTAGACCTTGAACAAGACTAGCCACTCACTAATGACTTGAGATGATGCTCAAACCTCCTTAGACATGACTCAATCAAACCCAAATTTGATTCATAAATGAGTGAAACCAAGATAAATTCTCAAGGATCCCTAACCCTAGGACCTTGACACATGGTCTTTTAGAGAACAAGACACGACTACAAGACTCAACAATAAACAAAACAAGATGTTTTGACTTTGTACAATTATACATACTAACATGGGCTCCAATGGGGATGTTATCCTCCCTGTGAGGTAGCAAATAACCAATAGACTAGTTCCTTATCCATTGGGCTTATTATGAGACTGATAACTATAATAAGTTGTTGATTTGGACAACTTATTTATATACATTGACCCTATTCTAACTTGTTGAAATAACTACTGAATTAAGTGACACAAAAATGCCAATGAAACCAATCAAGAAGTTTCTCAAGCAATTGGACTCCTTGACTGTTCTTGAAAAAAATAAAAATTAGATACTGTAATGGAAAAGGAAACTGATGATGGATCTGGTATTCATAGTGAACACATGGTTGAGAATTCAGACTGAAAATTTCCTCCATATATCCTCAACATATTCTACAATTTGATTTACATGGTTGGAATGTTCACCTGTGTTTTCTTTTTCAAACTCATGATCAAAACATTCCTCGTCCTTAATATCAAAGGGCAAAGGCATCAACGTGTCTTTTTGCTTCTTCTTAAATGAAACTTCAAAAGAAAGACCCTGTAATGGAAGAATTTGGGATATTTCCTGATCTTCTAAAGCTTCAAGTCTTAGCTCAATGTCCTTAGAAAACTATTCTAAAAAATGGATTTTATCTTTCGAGCTACATTTGCATGACTTTAAATAAGAAGACAAAAATGAAGAAAAAATTTCATCCACTTCATCATCAGTATACATATCATTCCATTCTCTAAAACCTTGAATGGAAATCGGGGTTGCCACAAACTCTGTTTTCTCCATCTATGTTTCCAGAAAGATGACCCAAAAAGATGAAAAATATATTATAGATTTAGAGGGTAAACCTTCTACCCAACTTCTACACTTTCCTTGCAATGAATCATAAAACAATATGATGAATACATCTTGTGTTTGACTTTAATAAACTCAGTAAAGTCACAAAAAATTGAGATATGTTTCAAATTCAAACCCAAATCCTCTCCACTAAATGTTGGAACATTCCTTAAAAAATATTCATCCTTGGGCAAGGGATTAGGAAAACCATAAATTTCTGAAAATTCTAAACATGCATACCTTGAAAGGATAGTATCAGTATCTGAGTCCCTCATTAGTCTAGTGGATTCATCAATGCATTCCTCAAGCAATGAATCCTTCTGATAGTAGAATCACCATTGATACTATGAAATATGGATTCTTCTGAAAATGGAGTCGTCGGGGTAAAATATACATCCAACCTATGTGTCTGACTCTCTCTCTACCCTTAGGAATACCATATACTATATACATTGGTTTCAATTTAATATTTATTTGTGGTGTTAGTATGTATAAATGTACAAAGTCAAAACATCTTGTTTTGTTTATTATTGAGTCTTGTAGTCATGTCATGGTCTCTAAAATACCATATGTCAAGGTCCTAGGGTTAGTGTTCCTTGATAATGTTTCTTGGGTTCATTTATAATTCAAGTTTTGGGTTGATTGAATCATGTCTAAGGAGGTTTGAGCATCATTTCAAGTCATAACTGAGTGGCTAGTCTTGTTGACGTTCTAGTCAGATCTGTCACATTGTTATCCCACAATCCTTGGTCATCATTTGAAAAGGGTGATTCTAAAGTATTACATCATTTTTTTAAAGAGTCTTTAGGGAATGATATAACATGTACAAATGGTTACTAAGGATTTCAAATTAAACTCATGCCTTTAAGGGACTTAAAACCAATCAGTTTAAACTTCGTTGCAAAAAAATCTAGCATTTAGCAATGCCCAAACTGTCAACTGTCAAATCGCTGATAAAACCTTGTTTTCTACTAAATCATTCTATCATCATTTTTATATTTACCAATAGTCATGGTTCCTGATAAGTAGAATAAGAGATCGCATGAGTTGATTTCTCAACTTTAAGAAGAGAACATACAAATGAAAAGGGATTTAGCAAAGCACCTAAATTTATGTGAAAAGATCATAAGAAAGATCAAAGGAATGGTTCAAAGGTCACTATCCCTGTATAGGCAATTCAAAAAATTATACCAATAGAACAGAGTTTTGCAGGAAGAGAATAGGACATTGAAAGAAGAGATGCACTAGATGAAGGAAGATTTTATTTTTGTCTTCAAGGTTTTATTAAGTTTTGAGAATGATAAATGAATGTGAAACCCTAAAAAATCATTTTTTTCCAAAATTGATTGCATACCTGCATCAATGATTAACACTAATTTCTAATTCCAAAATATATAGAGGAATTCATAGATGTAATGGATGAGAATACTAGTTATAGGCTTGTGAGGAAACCTCAGAAATAATTATGGTTGAAATCCTCCACTCATATCATTTTTTTGAATATGGAGAGATCATGGCATAGATTATTGACATCAAATGAAAAGGATAAAACCATTTTGCATGATGTACATAGATAAAACAAGTTAAAAGGTGAAAATAGTCAAAAACATAGATTTCACAGCGAATTACAGGCATGCTGCAAAATTTCATGTAGTAGCAGTTTTGCAGCAAAAGTGTATTTTCATCATATCTACCAAACCATGAATTGGGTTTTTATCAAATGTTTTTTGGAGGAGAATTATAATGTTGTTAACTTGTTGACCAAACATAAACCCGACCCAGTTTACCATTTGAGAGAAAATTAAAAAATATCAGCTACAAAATTTTAGACAGTTTTTACAGTGAGTTGTCACCAGGACGTGCAAAATTACACACAGACCCTAAGATAAAGTATATTTGACTGCTAGTTGTATGGATCATGATAAATCACCATGAAGACTTGAATAATTATTTATTTTTCCCTCATATAGTATATTTATTTATGATTTGTATGTATAAATAGGTCAAGAAACAAAACCCTAAAATCTAGGAATCAATTCTAGTTTGTTGTAACTCCTTCTAAATTTGGAAAACCTAAAGATTTTGACCCTCTTGAGCTACAATGTAATATTAATATATATACTAGCACAACCGCTAACTCGTGACTGAGAACGTCGAAAGGTATCGACTGAGAATGCATGTCCTCAATATAAAATGTCTGTGGTAATTCGTAATCCATTTGTGGTAATATGAAACATTTTGTTGTACTGTTTAATCCTACTTAATCATTTAAACGTGGAAATTATATATCCTTACAGTAATTTTTTAATGTGATTAGGTAAATGTTAAAAAGTAAACATGTTAACAAATGCCTTGATAAATGCAAGAAAGTTATGAACAATAAATCTGACCCATTGATTTTGGAGGACGACTAAGAATATGCCAACATTTTAAATGCATAGCCATCAGATTAGGGTTTAAGGTTAAATAAGGTTAAAAGATCATTAATTGTGCCCATTGTCAATAGGTGTACGCCTTTCGGCGTAATTATGAAAGAGAGGAGGGTGAGGGGATTGAAGAAGGAAGAACTAGGAGGAATTTTATTGTATCAGGTTTCCATATTAATGAAAATCTCTCAAGACAAAAGTGCCTGAGAAATTCAAACTCAAAGATTCATGTGCCAATGCTTTCTTGGTCTATGTTTTCCTTTGTGTATGTTTTCATTTATTGGTATTCCATTTCTATGTGATGTATTCAGTATTTGAATGAAATTATATGATTCAAAATGCATCCTCAGTTAGATGCTCTATTTCATCACACTCAAATATTTTCACCTATTCTTCTAAAGTTAATGCATAATTCATCCTTGATAGATGCTATTCTTTAATGGATTTTTTTTCTTAGTTCGCCCACCATACTACAACGAGTTAAATGTATAAGAGAACATTTTCTATATTGCCTTTAATATTTTTTGTTCTATTTACCATTCCTTGGGAATTTTCTAATTAAACACTTATTTATTTGACAAATTTGACTCCATGCCCAATGCTCCTCTTCTTCACCCTACCACCATATTCTAAAATTATCATTTGTTGAAGATCTAGCCATTGTGCTTATCAAATAACCAATATTTTTTTTTGTTGAGTTATAAGAGAGATCTAGCAATTGTGCTTATCAAATTATATATATATATATATATATATATATATATATATATATATATATATAAAGTGTGTAGTTTAAAATATACATAAAAACAATCTGCAGCCAATGGCGGTCAGTGGGATTTGATCCCCCAACCTATTAGGTAATATACCAACATGTTAACCACTATGCCAATGAGTCCCGCTTGTTACACAATTCTTCTAATTTTAGTTTTAAGTTTCCATAACTTTGGTCGGAGGTTTGGGGAGGTCCACGACCTATTTAATGGGAACAGATCCCAACAATTCACACATTCCCATGTCTGCACTAGACCAAGGGTGCATATTGTTGGATTAATGAGAGGGGAGGTGAATCAGTAATATATATTTTTAATCCTTATAACCACAATATGCAAGTGTTATTTATCTTTATGATCAATATAGCATTATCACCCAATAAGTGTAGAGTAAATAAACCATGGACAAATGAAAAATCATACACATACACAATAGAATGATATTTTACGTGGAAACCCAATGCGAAAGAAAACCATAGCATACTTTTTCTTATATGTATTTAAGAATTACATTCATTGGAAGTACCAACTTCCTTTGTTCTCTAGCTACAACTGGAAGGAGGTTCCGATCCCATATATTTTTAGGCTACAACCTGAGGGAGGCTACAACTCCCCAATTCTTTGTCTACAACCAGAAGGAGGCTACAACCCCCTATGTTCTACGACTACAAATGGAAGTTGGATACAACCACCTATCCTTTCCCCATACAACCACCCTGAAATATAAGTGTCAAATAAAGAAACCATTGCCATACTGTCACTGTGAGATATACCACTATAAACCTATACCAACCTGTACCACTGAACTATATCCAACCTATACCACTGGCCTTTAATCAACCTGTACTTGAACTAAGCCTGTAACAACCAAAAAAAATAGATACACAAATTGTTTGTTCTACAACATGCATATGTACATTCCCTATCTATACTACAGCCTGTGTATGTACATGACCTATCTGTTATGTAGTCTACGTATGCCTTCTGAAAAAATAGGGTTTTCTCTCTTATGAAAAGTTATGACCTTCTGAAGCTTCTGTCACATAAACCTGCAACCTTTAACTGTGTCCAGATTGTAACTATATATATCCTCATACATATCCTTTACCCAAGGCATCTATATCTCTCTAGTCATGTGCCATACAAGTGTGTGTAATCATGAACAAGTATAATAACCCTCACATGAACTAGACATCAAAACACTTTCTGATATACAACCTCTCAATACATCAACCACTTCACAAATACAAGCTCTCAACCATATAACACAAAAAACCTTAACCATATGACAAGAAATACAAGAAGTGCCTCAACACTAACAATATGTATCAATGATAAGTATTGATTATACCAACACTGTATTTCTGTAGATATAACTTATACAAAACGTCCCATGTAGCCACTAATATATCTAGGGAAAATCCTCAAACCCCCATAACCATTTCTCATGTATACAAAAAAATCCAACTACTTATAGAAATAAGACATACATTTTGAACCAGTAGATAGATCTGATGTACCTAATCACTATAGACCTTCTTAGGAGATTTCTTTTATACTCTAGAAACCCGAAATCTTCATGTTATCAAGTTTATATGGTTTTCTTTCATGTATGCGCCCTAATATACTGCTACCCCATGTACATACGCTCCCTGCTCCACTGTAGCCCACATACACCTCAAAAACTAGTTTTTCTCATTATTTTTTGTAATTCCGAAACTTTCACTGTAAACCCTTTGTGCTACCTCTGAATTGTTAGCCTCTTTCTCATATACAATCATTAAGTCTTAGTATACCATCTTTGTATATTTTACATACTAGGATATAGTTGTTATTCTAAGTGTGTTTCTAGATTCCTATATTGTCCCCTCCTATCTTATCTCTTGATGAGGTGTAGATGTGAGAACAATTGAGGCAGTTTCATTATTGTATTATATATTTGTATCATTGTGATGAGTACAATGTTGAGAATTATCGCTTGAGGCATTTTCCTCCAATCTTCTTGTCCTAATATTCTCATGCTCAATTTCTTCAATTGGTATCAGAGGTTCTTATGGTCTTAAGGGCCTGATGTCTTCATGGTAGTTTTCCATTAGTGATTCAGAATTTGAGTTGATGGATGATGGATACTCTTGGCATGTCAAATCAATTTTAGCTTCTCAATCACGATCTGATCTACCTCCTCTGCGTTATGATATCAATAACAATTAGTATGGAAGAAAGCGAGAGAAAAGAGATAAGTAGAATTGATGTCAGCTGTGAGTTGCGAAAAGATGTAAAAAGGTTTTTTGCATCATTGTTCGACAGATCCTTAAGGTCTGATGAGAGATAAGTAACATCTCATTTATTCAAAATTTTCTCTATATTTTATCAAATTGATATATAGATCTATCATGTGTTTCTACAGATCTGTACATGGAGATTCGTACATAGATCTGATAAAATAAAATTATGTCGGTCACAATAGTTCTATCGAATTCTAGCTGGGTATTTTCGGTTTACAATTCTGTCCAATTTTTTAAACTATTTTCCTATTTCCTTACATTTTTGTTCTACAATCTACTTTTGTCGGATGATCAACCCAATACAAGATTTGGTATAGAATGGCACATAATTGCTAAATGAAAGGCTGTGATACAATCAATGACGATGCAAAGCAAGTAATCTATGAAATGATATGTCCACTTCTGATCCGTCTGCTCTCTTTAATTGGCAGCGATCTGTCTATCTGAGCAATTAAATGTCTTGTGTGTCCCCAAAATTCATCTCTGAAGAACAATCCCATCTTGGTATCAGAGTGAAATTTTGTACAATCGGATGCCTTTGTTATTTACTTTGTTATTGACTGTAGAGAGAAAGGCGCACCTCGTTGGGTTTATTGGCGAATCAAGAAGGAAGTTACTGCATTTTCCAACAAATATCATAGTCATTACCTGTGGCATAAGGCACACAATTGAAGGCCTAAAATGTGTGAAGATAATTCTCATGAGAGTAGGATAGAATCATCTCATGAACATTGCTTAAGTTCAGAAAATTCCAATGGAATAAGCTACAACAATAGCGTTTGGATGAAGGTGGTTGAACATTCAAGGCACATGATGTAGAGGTTGCAGAAATTTCCCACTCTGCAAAAGTTCCATTCTTTAATTGAGCGATATGTTGCGTGGATATTCATGTGAGGAACTGTTAAATTATTGGCAAAAACCAAATCTCCTGTTATCAACCTCAAGTCACACCATTGCAGAACTTCGTTTTGATTAGAATAGTGGCTAGAATTTATCTCTTCAACAACTTACACCAACAATCCAACCAATGATCCAACAACAACTGTCATTTGTTTTTTTTGGCACGAAAGCTTGGTATTAACGTGGCAGTCACTAATTTTTTATTTTGATCTGGTTTCTATTTTTTTTATTTTCTCTCAATATGGAAGTCACTCAGGATGCCTACTCGTCCACCATCTAAAACGTGGCACATTCGACTATAAACCAGTGATTTTCCCAAATTCTGTTCAAATTTTGTTGAGATTTATCCAAGTTCAAGAGTGTTGTTCAAATTCATCCAACAAAGTTTTGCTAGATTCACGTGCAATAAGGGAGCTATAAGGGAGTGTAGTAATGCATTTTTTTCTTAAAGTAGATGACATTTTGTAAAAGGAGAATTAATTAGGTTGTAATTTGAAGTAATTAATTTACTTCAAAAGGGAGAAAGAACGAGCGGTACTATTGCATGAGTGGTGAATTAATTGGTGTACTCAAAGTAAATGTAAAGTGTTACATTTTATAGGTTGGTGACATGATATATTTTTCATTTGAAAAAGGTTTCTAGCATAAGAATAAAAAGGGAGCTCACTTCAAAGTTTCATGCACCACTTTAATTGGTATATTCTTAATAAGATCTATGTTTTTTTCCATGTCTTAGATCCGCCTGAAATTGAATAAGGGGATCTTAGGTACACCTTGTGTTGTGTGTGATGGTGAATATTTTCATCATGGCTATTCTCTTTGATGTTTATGATGTTTATTGTCTAGTTTTGACATAAACACAATTGTAATCCATCATTTACCACAACACACATAATATAATGCAAGTGCACACAATTAGTGAAATTCAAGCACAATGAAGAACAAGTAATCAAGAAGTAACGAAGATATCAAATTGGTAATCACATCAACATTGGACACATCAAGCTCATATTTAAGGAGATCTCAAAACATCATCAAATTTGAAGATCAAATCAGTTTCTGAACCAACAATAATTGTAACCTACAAATAGTCCTTTTGTAAGTCTACTTGTCTTTATAAATCAAGTGAAGTTTGCAATTGTGTGCATTCTTGGTTGAGCCCGACACCCAAAAAGGATTTTGTCATTTTTGAGTTGAAATTGACAAGGTTGAATAGTTTAACTCAAATAATTGTAAACATCACAAGTTGGATGCATTTTCGGTGGTAACCGACATCCTCAACTTCTTGGAAGCAATTTCAAGCAAGGCAAGTTCAAGTGAGCGTGAATAGCAAGCGAGCATGAAGTTCAAGTGAGCGTGTTCAAATGGAGCGAAGTCGTGAATTACTAGAGTTTTTGAATACTCTAATAAACACCACTGAAGACAACACGATAATATTGAACAAAGAAAATCTTCAATCAATGCTAACTTGTTTGCAAGTGACACAAGCTAAAGTTATACTTCTTCAAGAACAATCCCATCTATTGAATTATAAGTTGATAGAACTCAAAAGTCAACAGCCAGTGAAGTTTTATGAACTAGTTTTTGTTCAAAACAATCCTCTCTATGATGATGATGATAATGATGATGATGATGATGATAATGATGATCAACAATCAGTGAAGGAGAACATCAACAAGCCAACTTTTGAAGAAAATTCCAATGAAAATGAATCACAAGAAAAAGATGCCAAAGCACAGCGTGATACAACCAATATAAGTAAATGTGAAGCACGTCATCAAGTACAACATGATATTTCCAAGACCATCATCAAACCTTGGGAAAAATCACACTTCAATAGGAATCAACATGGCTTAGGATACGAAAATCAAAGCAATTTTCATATTCCAAATTACTCCAAACCAATTTTGTTTGTGAGTGTTGGATTCCTTTAAGAAAATCCACCTTCCAATGTTGAAGATCAGGATGTTAAGTGTCAACATTGTAATCGAATTGGTCACATGGAGAATAAGTGTTTTGATCTCCATCCTTTCCAGCATTGTGGAAAGCATAACCATTCTTCAGACAGATGTTCAATACTGAAGAAACCTACAAGATTGAAGATTCACTATGAGTGGATTGATCCTTGGAAATGTTTATCAACTTCCAAGCGATTATATAAGTCTTACTGAAGAATACAATCTTGAGTAAAGACCTGTCTTGCACCAGATACTGAAATGTGTCTATAACTCCAAAGTAGTCCCCTTATGGTGTATCTTTTGAGCATGGCCCTCACGGGATGAGATAACATATGGTTTTTTCCACATTCCCACTTTGTGTTGTACTCAAATGGAACAAGTATGGTACTCTCTTGAGCATAGAAGGAGGGAGTATAATGATGAAAATATCATGCACCTTAAGGGGGCGAGTTCAAAATTCCAGTGATGATGGTTCATGAAACCACTTGTGGTCTCTCCTTTCAGCTGAAAAACGGGGGAATTGACGATGGAATTGAAGATGGTTGTCAGAAAAAAAGTTTCGACAACAACAAACAACAAATATGCCAGATGGGCATGAAATTTTCCAAATGGGCAACTGCGGTCTATAGATGACATAATTTAGTAGAATTATGGTTCAATAAGTTTAAGTTGAATCATATGTAATTGGGATTTTGATTATGAGAGAAATGATGTGAATGTTGGGTTCACATAGATGGTCATTCAACCCAGCAGAGGACAAGAAGATCCTTCTACATTGTAGCTTGGCATTGATTGAGTTGTCAGGCATTTTCAGGGATGTGGCAGACTTGCAGCTAATTCACTTATCTTTGTTCGCTCTCATAATATTGGAGTTCAAATTAGTGAACACAATTGTTGGCATTCTAGCTCACATGATTACACAGTGAGTTTTTCCATATTTCGCAACATCCAAATTTGGCAGTTTTTCAGGCAGTTCTTCATTGTGGCTCAGCTCAAGAGTTTCAGCATGAAGACTTGGAGATATACCATTTTATGCACCTTCTTTGTTGGTATTATTTCTCAGACTTATGATTGAGGGGGGGAATGTTAGCCTCTTTCTCATATATAATCATTAAGTCTCAGTATACCACCTTTGTATATTTTACATACTAGGATACAATTGTTATCCTAAGTGTGTTTCTAGATTCATATATTGTCTCCTACCTTATCTCTTGATGAGGTGTCTATGTGAGAAAAATTGAGGTGGTTTCATTATTGTATTATATATTTGTATCATTAAGATGAATATAATGTTGAGAATTATGTCTTGAGGCCTTTTCTGCCAATCTTCTTGTCCTAATATTCTTATGCTCAATTTATTCAATGAGTACTTGCAATAAACCTTCCACAATAATAGATATCCAATGTGCTCAATAGGTGCTAATAGGAGATCCTTTCTCTCTTATTTATACTTACATGTAGCTTCCTCCCTATTTCATTATTTTAGGGATAACCCACTTATAACCACTTGTCCACTTTTAAGCCACTTTGCTACAAATAATAAATTCTCCACTTCTAGTTGCAATTGATTTATTTTTAATTATTTTCTTATTGCAACAACTTAACCCATGATTAACTCCTAGTTTTACTCACTTGACTAGTCAACTTCTTCTAGGAGTTTCTAGAATAATTTGACTTCATTGACCTTCTAGATAACTTATGAGGGTTATCCAACTTCACAAGGCCATAAATCTCTAACTGTGAGGAGTTATGTGGCGTTCCACATATCACCGAAAATGGCATGACATGTACTACCCATATAGACTATTCTTACCTACAAATATATTAAACTTCATACCATTATACATAAATCAAACTGAATTCCCTTAACCATACTCTTGGGGCTACCATATTTTTCTATCGAACTTGCTTCAAGGGTTGACATCAATGAAAACCAATCCAATTAATCAAAAATACCCACTTTTTGGCATTGATGGCAACATTATGATACAACACTGAAGTCATATCTCTTATGCTCCCACTGTGACCATTGATCCCCCTGTAAGAATGCCATTATTCTCTATCTCCAAGAATATAACTCTTTATCTTGCATATGATGAATCTCTCCCCCTTTGAAATCAAGGGAAAAGGTAACTTCTCATATGGAGATTCTCCCCCTAACTGAACTATCCTTAGGGGTTCTCCCCTTGATTGAAATCTTCCTGAACCTGCTGCCCCAACCTAAAATATCCTTTGTATGGTGTTGTTTCGTGTAAATCTAAGACATATAAGATAAGAATTCAAAAGTATTCAATTTGGAGTAGAAGTTACTCCCAGTCTTTGGCGAAGATACTCAAAGGCTTCTCTTGGAAGCAGTTTTGTGAAGATATCTGCAACCTATTCCTTTGTCCCCACATATTAAAATCTGATGTTCTTCTTTGCAACCTATTCCTGTAGAAAGTGATACTTGATTGGAATGTGCTTCGTCTTGGAGTGCATCACTGAATTCTTTGAGATACTGATAACACTTGTATTATTACAATATATAGGAATGGGCTCATCATACTCAACCTGTACATCTATCAAAGTTTGTTTCATCCATAGAACCTGTGTACAACATGTTGTTGATACAATATACTCTGCTTCATCTGTAGACAATGATATCGATGATTGTTTCTTGCTTATCCAAGAGACCGAACACTCACTGAAGTAGAATGTTGCTCCACTGGTGCTTCGTTGGTCATCAATGCAACCTATCCAATCTGCATCTGTGTATGAAATAAGTGATATATCCTTTCTTTTTAGATACCATAATCCAAACTCTTATGTGCCTTATATATATATATATATATATGAAAATCCTCTTCACTACTAGAAGATGTGATTCCTTTGGTGCTTCTTGAAATCATGTCAATTGTCGAACTTCCTACATTACATATGGTCTGGATGTTGTCACATAAAGTAAGTTTCCAATCATTGTCCCATTATTACTCTAATCTGTAGATGGTGAATCATCATCTTTGTTTAACTTTCAATTGGTTTGCATATGATTGTTAATTGGTTTTCAATCTTCCATTCCAAACTTGTTTAGCATTTCTATGATATACTTAGTTTGAGAAATAAAAATTCCTTGGTTTATTTGACATATCTAAAGACCTAGAAAGAAAGATAGTTCTCCAAGTAATGTAATTTCAAATTCATTCTGCATATCCTTTGCAAATTTCTGTCTTAACCTGTCATCATCACTTCAAAAAATAATATCATCAACATAAAATTCAACTAATAAAATACTATCTTGAGTTACCTTGAAGTAGAGGTTTCTTTCTGCACTTCCTTTTCTGAACCCTGCTTGCTATATATATATATATCTATATAGTCTAGAGTAACATGATATGGGATCCTATTTTAGACCATACAAGGCCTTCTTCAACCTGCACATGTAATCTGCATTCTATGACAGCTAAAATCCTTCCTCTTGTTCAATGTAGACTTCTTCTTCAAGTTCCCCATTCAGAAAGGTTGATTTCACATCCATTTGATACACTTTAATATTCTTGGAGCATGCATACGATAAGATCATTCGGATTGATTCCATTCTAGCAACTGGGGAAAACGTCTCTTCAAATTCAATAGCTTCAATCTATGCATATCCTTTACATACCAATATAGATTTATTCTTGGTAACCTGTCCATATTCATTCAATTTATTTTTGAAGACCCACTTTGTGCCGATCACATTCGTGTACCTTTGTCTTGGAACCGATTCCCAAGTGTCATTTTTCTCTATCTGATCCAATTATTCATCCATGTATTTTAACCTGAATTCCTCCTTGTTTGCCTCTTCAAAACTACTTGGTTCAATGATAGATAATAGAGCTAGATGCAATTGTTCTTGTGAACAGATTCTTCTTCTAGTCTCAACTCTTGCATCCTTTTTTCCAATAATCTGATCTTAAGGATGATTCTTATGTACTCATTTTCTAGGTGCCTTTGGAGGAATTTTCTAAACTTTCTCATCTACCTCTGTTTGATCTTCTTCATCTTCCCCTTCTATCACTTCTTCATCATTTTCTTCTTCTTCGTAAACCTTTTCCACTGATTCCTTTTCTTCTTCCTTTAATTTCTATCCACCTGTTTCATCAACTGTTACATTAATTCTTTCCACAACTTTGTTGAGCCTTTGATTGTAACACTTGTATGCTTTCCTTTTACTTGAGTAACCAACAAGTACACCTTTTCCCACACGAGAATCAAAATTTCCCATCCTTCCATCTTCTCTTTTGATGTAGCATTTGGTTCTGAACACTTTGAAGTGCTTCACATTTGTTGGTCTTCATTTCCATAGATCGTAGGTATTTTTTTCACTGTTGTTTATGAGCATTAATCTGTTTTGAATGTGAAATTTTGCATGCACTGCATGTGTCCAAAAGACATCTATCAATTTAGAATCCATTAACATTGTTCAAGCCATTTCTTATATTGTCCTATTCTTTCTTTCAACAACTCCATTCTGTTGAGGTGTCCTAGAAACGAAGAATTGTCTTTTTATTCCATGCTTGCAGCAGAAATCTATAAATTCCTTTGAATTAAAATCTCTTCCATTATCAAATCTCAAACATTTGATTTTTGAACCCATTTCATTTTCAACCATTTCATTGTATAGCTTGAAGTTTTCAAATGCTTCTAACTTATTCCTGAGAAAACAAAATGTAGTCATTCTTGTATAATCATTAACCAATAACATAAAGTATTTCTCACCTTTTAAACCCTTTCTTCTAGTTGATAGAACTATATCAATATGCACAATTTCGAGTGGTCTTGTTTTTGAGTATTCCTTTGACTTGAACCTAGCCTTTGTTTGCTTTCCTCCTTGACAATGCTTGCATAATGTGTTGGTTGGTTTCATGATATGGGGAATTTATATAACTACTTAATTTTTACTGAATTTGAAGAGGTTATCGAAGTTTATGTGATCCAATATTCTATTCCATATCCAACCTTCATCTTCCTTTCCTAGAAAACACTTTTCATTTCCAATTTCAATTAATACATATATATTTCTTGAAGTTCTTGCCGATGTTGTGATCAATTTTCCAGAACCTACTTTTCTTATATCGCCCTTATATGAATCGAACACAAGTTTATGACCTTGGTAACACACTTGACTTATAGTTAGAATATTTTGTTTCATATTTTCCACTAGTAGAACATTTTATTCCTTGGTATTCTTGTTTTCAATTCAGATTGTTCCCTTTCCAATGATTCTAGCTTAGTCATCATTTCCAAAGGAGACTGATCCATCTATTTCCTTTATTAATGTAAGAAACTTGTCTTCATCACTTGTCATGTGATTTGAACAACCACTATCAACACACCAATCAAATTTATTGTGTTTATCCTGTAGAGCGAGTGTGCATTCTTCATTGTTAAAATGATCCCGCATTCTTATCCATAGTCTCTGCTGAGCTTCTTGTCTGTGACTATTTTTATTCTATAGTCTTTGGCCATGTTTCCAAATTTGTTACATTTTTAGAATTCCACTTCACTGCTCAATGATTCAAACATGTTGTAGCTTCGTCTCTGTGTTTCACTAGGCCTGATTGGATAACCATTTTGTGCATGAATTTCAAAGTTGTTTATGTTCATGCTATTAGCTCTGCAATCTACAACTTTATGTCCAAAATTATTACATGCATAACATAAACCAAAAAATATAGTTTGATACCTGGTATTTGAAGATATTATGAAAGGAGTTACTCTTCTAAATATTTTTTCATCTTGAGGCCTGCCTGTTTCTGACTGTCACTTATTTTGAAATCTGACTCTTCTCGATGGAGGAATTTCCCTGTTGGCATGTTTACAGGAGGAGTGTACTTGTAATTGATGGAAAGAACAGAAGGCAGAGAAAAAGAAGATAAAGCTCAATAGGAAGAATGACAGTGGTTGTTGGATCAACCATCAATCTAAGAGCATGATCGGAGAAATTTTTTTTGTTCATGTCAAAACTTGCGAGGAGGTTACTTTTCAGGGAATCTCACTTCAGAGGAATTGGAAAATTGAAAGTTAAATTACCCAAAGCCAAAAATATGAAATGAATAAGGACCATCGGATCTGGATAAAATGCGATGACCTTTAGATTAGTGTCCAGTGACCAGAGGAAGCGCAGAGGAGAAGTACATATGTGATCTGTTGGATCTGAGCATTGAGGATCAACAACCATTGGATCTAGAGATAAATGCATGAAGATTAAGCCTTTTGATGATAATAGGAGAGAGAACTTGTCAAAGTCTTGAAATCCTAAAGTAAGAAGGGACCATCCATCCTCAAGACTGGCAGGTGGCACACGATCCACAAATCTGGAGTGAATCACTTTGTGAGTTTATGGTTGGAAAGGAAACGAAAAGTCCTGAAGTCCTGAAGGATGAAGGTCTGAAGTCTCTCTCAGTCGTCGATATAAGATACATTTCGGGAGTTAGGACAACCATTAGATCCAGGAGAAGAACATGTGTCACATGAGGAGATCCATGCAAACAAAACTACATCATCAAGGACACATGGTGCAATCATATAATGACAAGTGTGAAGTTGAATCAGAATTTCAGGTACGTGCAAAACACGAATCTGAGTGACACGCGACAACTACTCAGGTCGTGCCATGTAATCAAGTGACATAAGTAAGTTACATCACTATGGTAGTTTTTAATTCAGGATTTTTACCACCAACGATTAGACTAAAGTCCCGAAGTCCCGAATGTCAAATACTTGAATAAGATCCTAGTCGTTGATCGCCAGGAGGGCACATGTTAGAATATTACACATTTGGGTGGAAATACTTCGGGAAAACACGAAGGAGAAAGGTTTGAAATCACTAAAGCCCAAATAGCTGAAGCAACTGGGAGCCATCGATCTACGAGAGGATAGGTGTCACTAGATCATAAGCTCTGGGTAAAACACTCGGAGGGAAGCTGAGCGAGGAGAAACTAAAATCTGAGAATGCCGAAAGGAAAAGTCCCGGAGTGGTGAATAACCATTGGATTAAAGAGGATAGATGTCAACAGATCTTCCATTCCAGAAGATATCCAGTCATAATAAATGAGAAGTTGAGATTTGAAATCTCTAGAGTCTAGAGACCTGAAGGAGATCTTGATCATTAATCTAAGAGGGACAAGTGTCAGTGGATTGTCAACTCCAGAAGATTGACGAATGGAGGAAAGCGAGGTTTGAGATTTGAAACTCCTGAAGCCCGGATCACAAAATCAATCACAACCATTGATTCATAGAACTTGAAAGGATAGATCTGAATCATCATTTCAGGAGCACCATCAAGATCGTGATATCGACAGTCCCGTCGCATTGAGGGGATTGAAGGTGTGTGAATGTTAATGAGTTGAGGGTGGGACGCAATCGAATCCATGGTTTTGGAAAAAGGACACATGGAGGCTTGAGGTAAATTGCGGGGTGAAACACAACTTATTTTAAACCACCTTTGTACGTGTGCACAATCATGTGGTCACATGAGTTCATCGCCCAAGGTCATATCGAGAACAGAGCTCACTAGGCGTTAGTTCAGAGGTCGAGAGTTTGGAAGTTAGGAAAGTTAGGTTTGGCTCACATCCAAATAACTAAAATATGAAGTCTTGAAGTGCTTGGCCCCAAATCATAGCTAGAGTTCACGTGGAGAGAGAAAATATAGGAAGGAGCTAACGTCGCTAAGCTCCACTTCGAATATCGAAAGTTGGGAGAATCGATATGTCTCATACCAAGATTTCCAAAGTCACGAGTCATGAAGCGCTTGTTTGTTAGGCGTATGGTCACCATCGATGGTCATGTTAAGGAAGGGGATTAGAAGCCAAAGAATCCAAAAGTGACTTGCTATAACTGATAGAGAAGACGGAGAATTGTGACTTCCAGAGAAGCCAAAGAGTCTCAGGATAGCGGCCACTAGTGATGAACAGGTTCAGGATAACTGCCAGAGAAGCCAAAGAATATTTGGATAACAACCACTGATGATGAATAGATACAACATAACCACCAGGGAAGATGAAGAGTTTGTATGATGATCAGGCAGAGTACTCGACGTGAGAAAGACATGCAGAACATAGAAGATAGTGCATTTTTTCAATAGTTATGCATGTGGGTAGGAGGAGATGAAGAGTAGTATCTGAACTGGAGATCAGTGGTGTAGTGAAGAGTATACAAATGCAACACAAAGCATAAAAGTTAGAAGAGAAGTTCAACATCAGGGTTTTGTGTGCAGGAGGAAAAAGAGATGAGCATAGAAGCAGAAAGATGCAGAAGCGACACAGAGTATATAAGCTAAAGAAGGAAGAGGAGACATGGAGTTGTAATAGACCATATCAGATATGGAGCAAGTAAGTAAAGTTTTGTAAGATTCAATCAGGGTGGTAGGGTGGTGCTAGGGAGGATTGTTTTCCTCTAAATTATAGTTGGTGCTAGAAGATATTCTGGGAGTTGGTGCTTCCATCTAGTGGGTGATAGAAAAACATCGGAGTTGTTGCTTCCATCTAGTTGGTGCTAGAGAAATATGAGAGTTGGTTCTCTCTGCAAGTTGTAGCTTTCTATCAGAGTTTGTTGTTAATGTTTATGCCATTATTATAGTTCTTTGCATTTCATAAGATAAGAGCATAATAAGAACAAGATCACTGAGAAATACACATCCATAATAGACACAACATTTATCCTGGGAAACCCTCTAGGGGAAGAAAACCCAGCAA
>ML818933.1:68986-81266 GCA_009831015.1 Picea engelmannii | reverse complement strand
GAAATCCCGACAGCTGTTGGATCGGGAGAAGCTGCGCAGATGTTAAGCACAGGAGTTAAGCGCAGAAAAGAAGTGATCTAAGCCGTCAGATTGGAAGCAAACCCCGACAGCTGTCAGATATGCAGAAGCTGCGAGGGAGATAAGCCATCAGAGAATCGGGGATCGTGATTTCAAAATGCAAAGAACACTTGACAACGAAAACTCTGATTTCGCGATGTGCGAGTTCGCGATTTGATCGCAGCCGTTAAAACACGCATGAGATATGGACCATCGATCCAACACACGTCAACAGATCACGTCAGCAAAGTGACACATGGCACAACCAGGGAGTGACAAGTGTCAGACTGATTCAAGCAATTGAGGCACATGTGGGTAACAAATCAGGGTGACACGTGGCAGAAGTTAACACGTGTCAAACCATGAGTGACGTCAGCAGAGGAACGGAGTTTCGGGGATCGGGACTTTGATATGTCAAGAACACACGGCAACAAAAACTCCAAAATCGCGAAATGCGATATTGTGATTTAATCACAACCGTTTGAGTCGAGATCGCATCTGGACCGTTTGTTAGCGAAGACACGTGGCGGAGATCTAGCAAGAAACGGGATATTGACCATCGGGAATCGGAGTTCCCGAGGACAAGAAATTTGAGACATCTTAAGTCTCGAAACCCCGAGAGTTAATCTGAGCCGTCCATCTGGAAGGACGCGTGGCAAAGGATAGGGCACCGTCGACACTTTATACATCGAGAAATCGGAGATCTCGATGACGAGAGATTTGTGTATTGTAAAATCGCGATCCGCGAAACCCCGATAAGTGGGGAACAGCTGTCAGCATAGTAGAGAAGGAGGACAGAGGCATCACAAACCCCGTAGCTCCGATGGGGTAAGGTTGTGGTCACGATATGACGGTCACGTGGACCAAGGCTCAGCCAGGAGGGCTGAAGCGCATCGCAAATCAGGAAATCGCGAATCCCGTGGACATAAGTTTTATGTCATCGCAAATGCCGAAATCGCGATATATGAAATCCTGATTTAATTTGAACCGTTGGATCAAGAAATGATCAGAGGGCTACTGAGGCACAACACTGTGAGACTGCCAAAAACCACTGATGACATCTGCTAAGAGAAGTCGAAGAAGACCGATGTATAATCACCAGAGAAGCTGAAGAGTGATGATGATGATCTGATAGAGGACTCAAGAGGTGGAGAATAATGACGCAGAGTGTGCATGCAGAGGCATGGAAAACATTGCATGCAAAAGGTGCATAGACGCTATAAATACACGGTTCAAAGAGGAGATTATGTTGTTGACAAAGTGGGAATTTGCAGTGGCTATTGGAGCTTGTTGTGGTGATTCATGGGTGAAGAAGAATCAGAGTTGTGCAGCGAAAGCGTGGTGGGCCCATAACCCGAACATTGCAAATGATCTGAGAAGAAAGGCAATAAGGAAGACAAAGCAACGAAGTGGAGCAGAACAGTGATAAGTCAGGTAGGCCATCATCAAACATCATATCACTGTAATAAATTCAGTAACAAAGATTAATATTTCAGGGTGGTTGGGAGGTGCTAGGGAGGAGTGTTGTCCTCAGAAGTTCAAGTGGGTGCTTGGACACAGGGAGTTGATGCTTCCTTCTAGTTGGTGCTAGAGAAACCAGGGAGTTGGTGCTTCCTTCTAGTGGGTGCTAGAGAAAACAGAGAGTTGGTGCTCTCAGCAAGTTGCAGTTTGCAAAACAGAGGTTGTAGCCTCATTATGAGTTGGTGCTCATATGTATGAAAATGTAAAGAATGTAACTATTACTTATCATATAAAGAAAAGGAGGTTTTTACCCTGTATGGGTTTCCTCAGGAAAATATTTGTCTCTGCATTTCTCATATGTGTGACTGATGCTGTATATGCCATTTTTTATCCCCCTGCATTATTGTGATCATCATTTAGTGTCTCAGCAAAGAGTTTAAAAGAAGCATAATTGTTTAAGCACGGTAACAACTGATTCACCCCCCCCTCTCAGTTGACTAACAGTTTCTTCATTTGACACTTACATTTCAGGGTAGTTGGACAAGGCAAGGATAGGTTCTTGTAGCCACTTTCTGGTTGTAGATGGAGAACAAAGGAAGTGGGTTCTTCCAATGAATGTAAATTTTAAATACATATAAGAAAAAGTATTATGTGGTTCTCTCCCGCATTGGGTTTCCACGTAAAATTATTGGTGTATTGTGTATGTTTATGATTGTTCACTTGTTCATGGTTTATTTACTCGGACCTTATTGGATAATAATGCTATATTGATCATAAAGATAAATAACACTTTCATATTTTGGTTAAAAGGATTAAAAATATCTATTATTGATCCACCCCCCCTCTTAATAGTCCAACAATTGGTATCATAGCAGGTTCCTTCATAAATCAATTTAACCACTATAAGGTAGATCATGGAGAGAAAAAATATGCATAAAAATGGAATACCACAATTTGATGGGCAAAACTATGCATTCTGGAGCAGAAGGATGAAACATATGTACAAGAACAGGGATTTGAAGTTTGGAAATCAGTTGTAGATAGATACAAAGAACCAGTAGTTCCTCTAACAAATGAAAATGGAAGGAAACTCAATCTAAATAATTCAAAAGCCACAAATGCACTTATGAATGGTCTTCCTGATTCCGTATATACCAAATTTATACATTGTAGCTCTGCTAAATAGATTTGGGACAAACTTAAAAATATTTATGAAGGAGATTCAAAATTCAAAGCAGCAAAGATTCAAAATTACAGAGGTCAATTCCAACAACTAAAGATGAAGGAATATGAAAATATTGTGTCTTACTTCTTACGAGTTGATGAAACAGTGAATGAAATCATAGGATTGGGAGAAGAAGTTGATGAATCTATAATTGTTCAAAAGCTACAAAGATCTCTTCCAATGAGATTTGATCCTAAGATCTCAGCACTAGAATAAAGAGAAAATCTAGATGCAATAATCATGGATGAACTACATGGAATATTCACAGCCTATGAAATGAGAACTAAACATGAATATCAAAGTATAAAAGAAGTAGTATTCAAAGAATCCAAAAGGTAGAATAAAAAGAGAAAGAAAAATAAAAAGAATATAGCAACAACAATGACATCTCAGAAGATGCTGAAGAAGTGTCCATCTTTGTCAAAAGATTGAAAAAGGGAACCGACGACAGATATAAAGGTAAGCTTCCATTGATTTGTTTTAACTGTGATGGGATTGTTCATTTTGATAAAAACATTTCCTCGCAAGAAAAATAAGAGAAACGAAGAGGATGATTAAAACAACAAACAAACTTATAAAGGCAAAAGAACCAAAAAGAAAGTCTTCGAGAAAAAAAATTGCACCAAAGAATATTGCTCCTCATCAGACGAAGATGAAGTTAGTGAAAGTGAGATAGAAAGAATTCTATTCATGGAAATTGAAGACTCTGATAAAGAAGACACCGAATAGGAGTTTGAATAAGCATAATTTGAATACAAAGAAGAATTGTTGAGTGCTATAGAAGTTATAAAAGGAGAAAAGAAGAAAAATAAGAAACTCGAGGCAGAACTAGATAAGAAATAAGACATTCAAAATTCAAACTGTGAAGAACTAGAGAATATGATCACTAAATTAAAGGTTCAAATAGAATAAGACAAAAGAATCAAAGAAGCAATCAGAGAACAAATGGAAGAAAAAGAAAGGAGCATTGGAAATTTTGAAGCAGTGGTTGTTACTTTGAGAAAAGACCTTCAACAAAAGAAAATGCATAATAGATCAAAGGTTTTGGATAATATTATCAATAGTCAAAGTCCACATCATGTTAAGTCTGGTCTAGGATACAATCATACAAAAAGATACTCAAGCTCCAAAACCACATATAAAGAAACACAACCAAGAACATGTGTAGAGACAGTTAGAGGAGACAAGAAGTTTTATACGGAAGATTACAAGGACTGATGGAAATATAACTGAGAGGGGGGGTGTGAATCAGTTATGTATATAAGCTTGAAACTTTTCCTGTTATTTTTTTATTCCTTTTATATTATTATTTAATGTGTTGTTGATAACTTATCATGCATAGATATAATATATTTGATCAATCACACAGAATACACAGAGACACTGATTTTCATGAGGAAAACCATAAGGGTGAAAACCTCTTCTTCTTAGGATGTCAATCAAGCTCCAACTTTCAAGTACATCAAAGTCTTTGAGTTCCAACTAAAATATGAGTCTACAACCTCTGATAGAAAGATAAAACTTGCAGAGAGAACAAACTCTCAGATTTATCTAGCACCAACTAGATGGAATCACCAACTCCTAGGTTTCTCTAGCACCCACTATATGGAAGCACCAACTCCCAGAATATCTTCTAGCACCAACTAGAATTTATTGCACTGCAATACTCCCTAGCAACACCCTACCACCCTGATTGAATCTTACAAAACTTTACTTACTTTATTTTTCTCTGATATGTTCTGTTACATCTCCATGTCTCCTCTACATTCTTTAGCCTCTATACTTTGTTTTGATTCTGCATCTTTCTGCTTCTATGCTCAACTCTTTTTCGTCCTGCACACAAAACTCTACTGTTCAACTTCTCTTCTTCCTTTTATGCTTTGTGCTACATCTGCATACTCTTCACTGCACCAATGATATCCACTTCAGGTACTACTCTTCATCTCCTCCTACCCACATGCATAACTATCAAAAAAGCACACTATCTTCTCTGTTTTGCATGTCTTTCTCACATCGCGTCCTCTGCATGATCATCATACGAACTCTTCATCTTCCCTGTCAGTTATGTTGTATCTGTTCATAATCAATGTTCGTTGTCCAAATATTCTTTGGCTTCTCTGGCAGTTATCATGAACCTGTTCATCACTAGCGGCCATTATCCTGAGATTCTTTGGCTTCTCTACCAGTCACAATTCTTCGTCTTCTCTGTCAGTTACAACTAGTCTCTTTTGGCTTCTAAGCCCCTTCCTTCACGTGACCATCGACGGTGACCATATTTATAAACAACAGGTGCTTCATGACTCGCAACTTTGGGAATCTTGGTATGACATCTCAATTCTCCCAACTCCCGATATCTGAAGTGGAGCTTAGCAACGCTAGCTCCTTCCTCTATTTTATCTCTCCATGTGACCATTGGCTATGACCCGGGGCCAAGAAATTCGGGACTTCACATTTTAGGTATTTGGATGTGAGCCAACCCTGAATTTCTTGAATTTTGAACTCCCTAACTCTGAGCTAATGCCTAACAAGCACTAGCCCCGTTCTCTATATGACCTTGGGCGATGAACTCATGTGACCACGTGATTGCAGACATGTCCAAAGGTGGTTTAAAAAAAACTACATTTCACCCCGCAATTTACCTCAAGCCTCCACATGTACTTTCTCCAAAACCATGGTTTCGATTGAGGCCGTCCCTCAACTCATTAACGTTCGTGCACCTTCAATCCTCGTAATGCGACGGGACCGTCAATCTCACAATCTTTATGGTTATCCTGAACTGACGATTCAGATCTGTCCTTTCAAGCTCTTCGGATCAACGACTATGATTGATTTCATGATCTGGGATTCGGGAGTTTCAACTCTCAAACCCTTCTTTCCTTCGTACGTCAATCTTTTGGAGTTGACAATCCACTAGCATGAGTCCCTCTTGGATTAATGGTCGATATCTACTTCGGTTCTCCAGACTCCGGAGATTTCAAATCTCAACTTCTCATTTCTTCTAACTGGATATCTTCCGAAATGGAATATCTACTGACATATGTCCTCTTTAATCCAACATATATCCTCCACTCTGGGACGTCTCCCTTCAACATGCTCATATTTCAGTTTCTCCTCACTTGGCTTCCCTCCGAGCATTTTACCCGGAGCTTTTGATCTAGTGACACATGTCCTCTCGTAGATCAACGTCTCCCAACTGTTTCATCTGTTCAAGCTTCGGTGATTTCAAATATTTCTCCTTCATGTTTTCCCAAACTATTTCCTCCCGAATGAGTAATCTTCTGACACGTACCCCTCCTGGCGATCAACAAACAAGATCTTCTTCGGGTCTTTGGCATTCGGGACTTCAAGACTTTAGTCTAATCACTGGTGGTAAAACTCCCAAAGTAAAAACTCCCACAATGACGTAACTTGCTTATGTCACTTGTTGATGTGGCACAACCTGAGTAGATGCCACGTGTCACTCAGATTCGTGATTTGCATGTACTTGAAATTCTAATTCAACTTGACACTTGCCATTATCTAATTTCACCATGTGTCCTTGCTGACGTAGTCTTGCTGACATGGATCTCCTCATGTGACACATGTTCTTCTCTTGGATCTAACAATTATCCTAACTCCTGAAATGTATCTTAGATCGACGGATGATAGCAGTTTTGGAGCTTCTCCCTTCGGGACTTCCATACTTTTTGTTTCCTTTCCAACCATAAACTCCCGAATTGATTCACTCTGGAGTTGTGGATCGTGTGCCACCTATCAGTATTGACGATGGACATTTCCTGCTTACTTCAGGACTTCAGGACTTTGACAAGTCCCCTCTCCTATGCTCATCAAAAGGATTAACCTTTGTGCATTTATCTCTGGATCCAACGATTGTTGATCCTCGGTGCTCAAATCCAACGGATCACATCTGTACTTCTCCTCTGTGCTTCCTCTAGTCATTGGACGTTGATCTAACAGTCATCACATTTTCTCCAGATCCAATGGTCCTTATTCATTTAGTATTTTGGGCTTTGGGTAATTCGACTTTCAAGTTGTCAATTCCTCTGAAGTGAGATTCCCTGAATAATAACCTCCTCACAATTTTTGACCTAAAAAAAATGTTGTTCATCGATCATGTTCTTATATTGATGGCTCGATCTATCTACATTTTTGTGCTTCCATCTTATCATGTCCTTCCACTTAGAATTATCCAACGGTTTTTGGGTATTAGGGATTGGTGATCCAACGACCACTGTCATTCTTTCTCCTGAGATTTATCGCCTTCTATTCTTTCCATCAATGACAAGGACACTCTTCCTGTAAACATGCCAACAATCTCCCCCTTTGGCATTGATGGAAAGCCTAATAGGATTCATTATTGTTCTTAGACTTCCAACTGTAGCATCCAGGCAACACCTTTTCCTCCCCCTTTGACATCAATGTCAAATAAAATAGAGAGTGACTCTGTGCTCCCCCTAATCAGATATACTAGGAGCACTCTCCCCCTGATCAAATAGATTATTATCTTGATAACGGGGTCACGCCGAACTTCTGGCGTAGATACTCAAACTAATCTTTTGCAAGCGGTTTAGTGAAGATATCAACAATTTAATATTTGGATGGAATATAATGCAAATAAACAACAGTGTTGGTCACTTGTTCCCTCAGGAAGTGATACTTGATGGGTATATTCTTTGTCTTGGATTTAAAGACATGATTCTTTGACACACTAATCGAACTAGTATTATCACAATGAATTGGGATCGGTGCAATATATTTTACCTCCAAGTCTGCAAGTGTCTGAATCATCCATAATACTTGGGTACAACAAGTGGTAGCTGCAATGTATTCATCTTTTGTAGTCGATAAGGAAATGGAACCTTGCTTCTTGCTCAACCATGCTATAAGAGAATCTCCTAAGAAGAATGCACACCCACTCTTGTTTTTCCTTTCATCCACGCAGTTAGTCCAATTAGCATCTGAATAGACTCATAGTTGAAAATTTTGATTCCTAGGATACCATAGTCCATAGTTCATTGTTCCTTTCAAGTAGATAAATATTATTTTGACAGCTAACAAATGACTCTGTTTAGGTGAACCCTAATACCTTCATACCATTTCAAAAATATGCATTATGTCTAGACGAGATGCGGTGATGTACAATAGGCTTCCTATCATAGACCTGTATGAACTCTGATCAACATCAGGTGAGTCATCATCCTTTATTAACTTGCATCTAGTGACCATAGGTGTGCTCATAGGTGTAGAATCTTCGATTTGAAACCTTTTCAACATTTCTCTTAGATATTTCTCTTGAGAAAGAAATATTTCTTCAGACCTCTGAGTAATTTGCAGACCAATAAAAAATTATAGTTCGCCTATCATAGACATTTCAAATTCAGACTGCATGGCAGAAGGAAACCATTGTACCAATGAAGCATTATTGCTTCTGAAGATGATGTCATCTACATAGACAAACACAATGAGAAAATCATTACCCTTTTTTTTGATATATAGATTGTTGTCAATTGTTCCTCTCTTGAACCCTTTGTCTTGAAGATATTTATCCAGTCTGTAATACTAGGAACGAGGAGCTTGTTTCAACCCATATAAGGCTTTCTTCAACTTGTAGACAAAGTTAGGGTTATTTGACAATTGGAAACTTTCTGGTTGTTCCATATAGACTTCTTCTTTTAGATCTCTATTTAGAAAAGTTGACTTGACATCCATTTGATAGAATTTAAATTGTTTATGACACGCATAGGAAATAAACATTCTAATAGATTCTAATCTTGCTGCGGTCTCAAATGTTTCATCAAAATCCAGTCCTTCTATTTGAGCATATCCTTTGCAGACCAATCTAGCCTTATCTCTTACAATATTTCCTTGCTCATTCATCTTGTTTTTGTAGACCCATTTGGATCCTATTACATTTTTATTTGCTGGCCTAGGAACGAGTTCCCATGTGTCATTCTTTTCAATCTGGTCTAGTTACTCATTCATTGATTTTAACCAATTTACATCTTTACTGGCTTCATTAAAGTTTTTAGGTTCCACCATGGATATGAAGGATATATGTTATTGCTCGATGTCTTTGATTATCCTTCTCCTAGTTTGTACACATTTGTCCTTCTCACCAATTATCTGACTTTCAGGATGATTCTTTTGAGTAATTCTGGAGGAAGGATTTGATGTTGATTGTTGTCCTGACTCTTCTTGTCTGGGTGTCTCTTCTCCACCTGGTTCATCATCTTCTTGTGACTATGAGATTTGTTGTTCTTTATCTTCATTATTCTCATCATCTTTTTCATATGGATTAGTGCTTATTCTTTGTTGATCTTTTACAGGAGCTTCTTCATCAATTCATACATCAATACAGTCTATTAATTTATGCATTATTTTGTTAAAGCATATGTATCCTTTACTTTTTGTTGCATATCCTAAGAAGATACCTTCATCATCTATACTATCAAATTTTCCCAGATGATCATCATTATTCTTGATGTAGCATTTACTTCCAAATACTTTGAAGTGCTAGATTGATGCAGGTCGACCAAACCACAACTCATATGGAGTTTTATCACTGTTCGGCCTTAGATGAACTTTGTTTAGAATGTGAATAGTCATGTGAACAACCTCCATCCAGAAGGTTTTTGTAATGTCCCTTTCACTCATCATAGCCCTTGCCATCTGATGAACTGATCTATTTTGGCATTCTACAACTCCATTTTGTTGAGGAGTACCTGGAATAGTATATTCTCTTTTAATTCCATGTCTTTCATAGAATTATTTGAAATCTCTTGACATAAATTCTCCTCCCTTGCCTGAGCCAATTGCCTTTAACTTCCATCCTGTCTGATTCTCATCTAATGCCTTAAATTTTTTGAACTTATCAAATGCATCAGATTTTTCTCTCAGAAAGGAAACCCACATAAGTCTGGAGAATTCATCAATGACTAGCATAAAGTAATGTTCTCCTCCAGTTCCTTCCTTTCACAATGGTCCAGAGAGATCCATATGAACAATTTGAAGTGGTTTCTCTGAAGATGTGAAACTCTTTGATTTGAATTGAGGACGAGTAAGCTTCCCCATTTGACATAATTGACATACATAGTTATTAGGCTTAGATATTCTTGGAAGGTATTTCACAACGCCTTCATTATTCAGGTTGACAATATGATCAAAATTCAGGTGTCCAAGCCTTTTGTGCCATAACCAACTTTCATAAAGTTTTCTTAAATGACATTTATACTTATCTTCCTTCATAACATATACATTTGTTTTAGTTCTAACCCCTTTTGAAATCATATCTCCTGTGTTTACTGTCTTTATTTTACAATTATTGGCAGTGAAAGTGACTTCACATCCTCTGTCACATATCTGAATGACACTAAGAAGATTATGCTTTAAACCATCAACAAATAATACATCTTGAGATTTGCCTCTTCCATTACTTAAGCTTACTAGAACTTTACCTCTAATATTTCTCGAAGCATCATTTCCAAAGGTCACACTCCCTAATTTATTTTCTTTGGGTAATAGGAACTTACCTTTGTCACCTTTCATATGACTGGAGCATCCGTTGTCAATATACCAAGCGTCTTTTTGTCTTTGATATAACAACACTAATCCACACTTGTTATCTTCATTATTCTTCCAAACCTTGATGTTTTCAGCTCTGTGATTTGAATCTAGCTTATATTTTTTTTAAGCGACAGTCTGTAGCTTTATTTCCATAATTATGGCAGATGTAACATTCTGGTTTACTGAATAAAGGATCATAACGATTGTTATGTGTAATCTACATCCTTTTCCTAGCCATCACATGATTTGAATTCTATGGTTGTTTGTTACTTGGTTGTCTCATTCTTTGTTGTGGCCAATATGCATTCCTTGGTTGTCTTGATTTCTAATGTCTAAATCTTAAACAACAATTTATATCTTTGTGGCCAAAGTTAGACAAGTAAAAACAATATCCATAGAAACCATCTTTGTACCTAGAAAATGGTTGTCTTCTTTGAGCAGGTTGATTTCTTCCATGTTGATGATTTCCTTGAGCAGAGCGTGTATTATTTATTTGTACTACAGATTCAATTCTGGTAGATTTTCCTTCAGTCCTCCTTTGTGGTCGATTCTCTTCCTTTGTTTCTGCAGGTTTGTTGTTGTCAATGGTTGTAGATTTGACAAACTTGATGGATTCTTTGTTGCTTTGCTAACCACTACTTGATCCCTCTTCATAACCCAAACCATTTTTCAACTTTGAATTCCTTTGTTGATTTAGAATGGAGGCTAATCCTTCTGAGGCTTTGATACTTATCAGATTATGATGATATAAGGCCTGAACTTTCTCTAGATATTTTCTGACAGTCACTACTTCAACTTCCAATTTTTCCCCTTTTGTTTTGGCTTCCTTCAATTGTTGTTTGAGGATGTCTTCAATATTCTTAGATTCTTATAACTTAACCTTCAACATAGTAATTTCTTCAAATGGTTCATTGCATGTTTTCTCATACCTGAGCAGTAACTGTTTTTTTTTTCTTTTCTTTTCTCTGAGTCTATCAATCTCTTCCATGGCACTGACAAGTTATCCTTCAAGATCTACTATTGCTTCACAATCAACGAACTCACTTCATGTATCTTCATTTTTTACATTTTCTAAAGCTATTAGCATGATATCATTTTTTTATCTTCAATAGAAGAGTCACTGCTTTCATCATTTGAGGGATCATCATCATTGTTTACACAAAGGCTTTTCTTCTTAAACTTATTATATTTATAGACCTTCTTGTGTTTGTTCTTCTCTTCATAGGCATATGTATGATCCTTTCTTTTGTGAGAACACTTAGATGAAAAATGACCTATCTTACCATAGTTGAAACATTTGAAGGGCATTTTACCTTTGTATTTTCCTGATCCTTTCTTCAGTCTTCTCACAAAATTTGCTTCAATGTCATCTATATCGGAGTCTGTATTTTTCTCTACTTTAAAATATGCCTCTCTTGTAGTGGATTTACCTTTGGTGATTCTCATTTCATAAGCAATTAGTGTTCCAAGAAGTTGATCTAGTGTCAACATTTTGAGATCAGTTGTTTCCTCTATAGCAAAGACCTTTGAGTTAAATCTATCAGTAAGAGATCTTAATATTTTCTGGACTAGAAAAGATTCATCTATCATTTCACCTAGGCCTTTCATAGTGTTGACAAGTTCTTCTCTACGTAAGAATTATTTACTGATAGTTTCATCTTCATCCATCTTTAACTGCTCGAATTTTAGTCTGTGAGTCTGAAGTTTTTCATCTTTCACCTTTTCATTACCTTCATAACTACTTATCATCTTGTCCCACATAACGTTTGTTGAATCACAGTGCATGAATTTGACAAACTTGGCTTCATCAAGTCCATTGAGGATGGTATTCATTGATTTTTCATTAAAGCTAAACTCCATCTTATCATCTTTTGAGGCCAAGACTACAGGCTTCACATATCTCGTTTCAATGACATCCCAAACATCAACACCCAAATACATAAAATGTGTTCTCATTCTTATTTTCCAGAAGGA
>ML818933.1:43183-68171 GCA_009831015.1 Picea engelmannii | reverse complement strand
CCCTAGAGGGTTTCCCAGGATAAATGTTGTGTCTATTATGGATGTGTATTTCTCAGTGATCTTGTTCTTATTATGCTCTTATCTTATGAAATGCAAAGAACTATAATAATGGCATAAACATTAACAACAAACTCTGATAGAAAGCTACAACTTGCAGAGAGAACCAACTCTCATATTTCTCTAGCACCAACTAGATGGAAGCAACAACTCCGATGTTTTTCTATCACCCACTAGATGGAAGCACCAACTCCCAGAATATCTTCTAGCACCAACTATAATTTAGAGGAAAACAATCCTCCCTAGCACCACCCTACCACCCTGATTGAATCTTACAAAACTTTACTTACTTGCTCCATATCTGATATGGTCTATTACAACTCCATGTCTCCTCTTCCTTCTTTAGCTTATATACTCTGTGTCGCTTCTGCATCTTTCTGCTTCTATGCTCATCTCTTTTTCCTCCTGCACACAAAACCCTGATGTTGAACTTCTCTTCTAACTTTTATGCTTTGTGTTGCATTTGTATACTCTTCACTACACCACTGATCTCCAGTTCAGATACTACTCTTCATCTCCTCCTACCCACATGCATAACTATTGAAAAAATGCACTATCTTCTATGTTCTGCATGTCTTTCTCACGTCGAGTACTCTGCCTGATCATCATACAAACTCTTCATCTTCCCTGGTGGTTATGTTGTATCTATTCATCATCAGTGGTTGTTATCCAAATATTCTTTGGCTTCTCTGGCAGTTATCCTGAACCTGTTCATCACTAGTGGCCGCTATCCTGAGACTCTTTGGCTTCTCTGGAAGTCACAATTCTCCGTCTTCTCTATCAGTTATAGCAAGTCACTTTTGGATTCTTTGGCTTCTAATCCCCTTCCTTAACATGACCATCGATGGTGACCATACGCCTAACAAACAAGCGCTTCATGACTCGTGACTTTGGAAATCTTGGTATGAGACATATCGATTCTCCCAACTTTCGATATTCGAAGTGGAGCTTAGCGACGTTAGCTCCTTCCTATATTTTCTCTCTCCACGTGAACTCTAGCTATGATTTGGGGCCAAGCACTTCAAGACTTCATATTTTAGTTATTTGGATGTGAGCCAAACCTAACTTTCCTAACTTCCAAACTCTCGACCTCTGAACTAACGCCTAGTGAGCTCTGTTCTCGATATGACCTTGGGCGATGAACTCATGTGACCACATGATTGTGCACACGTACAAAGGTGGTTTAAAATAAGTTGTGTTTCACCCCGCAATTTACCTCAAGCCTCCATGTGTCCTTTTTCCAAAACCATGGATTCGATTGCGTCCCACCCTCAACTCATTAACATTCACACACCTTCAATCCCCTCAATGCGACGGGACTGTCGATATCACGATCTTGATGGTGCTCCTGAAATGATGATTCAGATCTATCCTTTCAAGTTCTATGAATCAATGGTTGTGATTGATTTTGTGATCCGGGCTTCAGGAGTTTCAAATCTCAAACCTCGCTTTCCTCCATTCGTCAATCTTCTGGAGTTGACAATCCACTGACACTTGTCCCTCTTAGATTAATGATCAAGATCTCCTTCAGGTCTCTAGACTCTAGAGATTTCAAATCTCAACTTCTCATTTATTATGACTGGATATCTTCTGGAATGGAAGATCTGTTGACATCTATCCTCTTTAATCCAATGGTTATTCACCACTCCGGGACTTTTCCTTTCGGCATTCTCAGATTTTAGTTTCTCCTCGCTCAGCTTCCCTCCGAGTGTTTTACCCAGAGCTTATGATCTAGTGACACCTATCCTCTCGTAGATCGATGGCTCCCAGTTGCTTCAGCTATTTGGGCTTTAGTGATTTCAAACCTTTCTCCTTCGTGTTTTCCCGAAGTATTTCCACCCAAATGTGTAATATTCTAACATGTGCCCTCCTGGCGATCAACGACTAGGATCTTATTCAAGTATTTGACATTCGGGACTTCGGGACTTTAGTCTAATCGTTGGTGGTAAAAATCCTGAATTAAAAACTACCATAGTGATGTAACTTACTTATGTCACTTGATTACATGGCACGACCTGAGTAGTTGTCGCGTGTCACTCAGATTCGTGTTTTGCACGTACCTGAAATTCTGATTCAACTTCACACTTGTCATTATATGATTGCACCATGTGTCCTTGATGATGTAGTTTTGTTTGCATGGATCTCCTCATGTGACACATGTTCTTCTCCTGGATCTAATGGTTGTCCTAACTCCCGAAATGTATCTTATATCGACGACTGAGAGAGACTTCAGACCTTCATCCTTCAGGACTTCAGGACTTTTCGTTTCCTTTCCAACCATAAACTCACAAAGTGATTCACTCCAGATTTGTGGATCGTGTGCCACCTGCCAGTCTTGAGGATGGATGGTCCCTTCTTACTTTAGGATTTCAAGACTTTGACAAGTTCTCTCTCCTATTATCATCAAAAGGCTTAATCTTCATGCATTTATCTCTAGATCCAATGGTTGTTGATCCTCAATGCTCAGATCCAACAGATCACATATGTACTTCTCCTCTGCGCTTCCTCTGGTCACTGGACACTAATCTAAAGGTCATCGCATTTTATCCAGATCCGATGGTCCTTATTCATTTCATATTTTTGGCTTTGGGTAATTTAACTTTCAATTTTCCAATTCCTCTGAAGTGAGATTCCCTGAAAAGTAACCTCCTCGCAAGTTTTGACATGAACAAAAAAAATTTCTCCGATCATGCTCTTAGATTGATGGTTGATCCAACAACCACTGTCATTCTTCCTATTGAGCTTTATCTTCTTTTTCTCTGCCTTCTGTTCTTTCCATCAATTACAAGTACACTCCTCCTGTAAACATGCCAACAGGGAAATTCCTCCATCGAGAAGAGTCAGATTTCAAAATAAGTGACAGTCAGAAACAGGCAGGCCTCAAGATGAAAAAATATTTAGAAGAGTAACTCCTTTCATAATATCTTCAAATACCAGGTATCAAACTATATTTTTTGGTTTATGTTATGCATGTAATAATTTTGGACATAAAGTTGTAGATTGCAGAGCTAATAGCATGAACATAAACAACTTTGAAATTCATGCACAAAATGGTTATCCAATCAGGCCTAGTGAAACACAGAGACGAAGCTACAACATGTTTGAATCATTGAGCAGTGAAGTGGAATTCTAAAAATGTAACAAATTTGGAAACATGGCCAAAGACTATAGAATAAAAATAGTCACAGACAAGAAGCTCAGCAGAGACTATGGATAAGAATGCGGGATCATTTTAACAATGAAGAATGCACACTCGCTCTACAGGATAAACACAATAAATTTGATTGGTGTGTTGATAGTGGTTGTTCAAATCACATGACAAGTGATGAAGACAAGTTTCTTACATTAATAAAGGAAATAGATGGATCAGTCTCCTTTGGAAATGATGACTAAGCTAGAATCATTGGAAAGGGAACAATCTGAATTGAAAACAAGAATACCAAGGAATAAAATGTTCTACTAGTGGAAAATATGAAACAAAATATTCTAACTATAAGTCAAGTGTGTTACCAAGGTCATAAACTTGTGTTCGATTCATATAAGGGCGATATAAGAAAAGTAGGTTCTGGAAAATTGATCACAACATCGGCAAGAACTTCAAGAAATATATATGTATTAATTGAAATTGGAAATGAAAAGTGTTTTCTAGGAAAGGAAGATGAAGGTTGGATATGGAATAGAATATTGGATCACATAAACTTCGATAACCTCTTCAAATTCAGTAAAAATTAAGTAGTTATATAAATTCCCCATATCATGAAACCAACCAACACATTATGCAAGCATTGTCAAGGAGGAAAGCAAACAAAGGCTAGGTTCAAGTCAAAGGAATACTCAAAAACAAGACCACTCGAAATTGTGCATATTGATATAGTTCTATCAACTAGAAGAAAGGGTTTAAAAGGTGAGAAATACTTTATGTTATTGGTTAATGATTATACAAGAATGACTACATTTTGTTTTCTCAGGAATAAGTTAGAAGCATTTGAAAACTTCAAGCTATACAATGAAATGGTTGAAAATGAAATGGGTTCAAAAATCAAATGTTTGAGATTTGATAATGGAAGAGATTTTAATTCAAAGGAATTTATAGATTTCTGCTGCAAGCATGGAATAAAAAGACAATTCTTCGTTTCTAGGACACCTCAACAGAATGGAGTTGTTGAAAGAAAGAATAGGACAATATAAGAAATGGCTTGAACAATGTTAATGGATTCTAAATTGATAGATGTCTTTTGGACACATGCAGTGCATGCAAAATTTCACATTCAAAACAGATTAATGCTCATAAACAACAGTGAAAAAAATACCTACGATCTATGGAAATGAAGACCAACAAATGTGAAGCACTTCAAAGTGTTCAGAACCAAATGCTACATCAAAAGAGAAGATGGAAGGATGGGAAATTTTGATTCTCGTGTGGGAAAAGGTGTACTTGTTGGTTACTCAAGTAAAAGGAAAGCATACAAGTGTTACAATCAAAGGCTCAACAAAGTTGTGGAAAGAATTAATGTAACAGTTGATGAAACAGGTGGATAGAAATTAAAGGAAGAAGAAAAGGAATCAGTGGAAAAGGTTTACGAAGAAGAAGAAAATGATGAAGAAGTGATAGAAGGGGAAGATGAAGAAGATCAAACAGAGGTAGATGAGAAAGTTTAGAAAATTCCTCCAAAGGCACCTAGAAAATGAGTACATAAGAATCATCCTTAAGATCAGATTATTGGAAAAAAGGATGCAAGAGTTGAGACTAGAAGAAGAATCTGTTCACAAGAACAATTGCATCTAGCTCTATTATCTATCATTGAACCAAGTAGTTTTGAAGAGGCAAACAAGGAGGAATTCAGGTTAAAATACATGGATGAATAATTGGATCAGATAGAGAAAAATGACACTTGGGAATCGGTTCCAAGACAAAGGTACACGAATGTGATCGGCACAAAGTGGGTCTTCAAAAATAAATTGAATGAATATGGACAGGTTACCAAGAATAAATCTATATTGGTATGTAAAGGATATGCATAGATTGAAGCTATTGAATTTGAAGAGACGTTTTCCCCAGTTGCTAGAATGGAATCAATCCGAATGATCTTATCGTATGCATGCTCCAAGAATATTAAAGTGTATCAAATGGATGTGAAATCAACCTTTCTGAATGGGGAACTTGAAGAAGAAGTCTACATTGAACAAGAGGAAGGATTTTAGCTGTCATAGAATGCAGATTACATGTGCAGGTTGAAGAAGGCCTTGTATGGTCTAAAATAGGATCCCATATCATGTTACTCTAGACTATATAGATATATATATATATAGCAAGCAGGGTTCAGAAAAGGAAGTGCAGAAAGAAACCTCTACTTCAAGGTAACTCAAGATAGTATTTTATTAGTTGAATTTTATGTTGATGATATTATTTTTTGAAGTGATGATGACAGGTTAAGACAGAAATTTGCAAAGGATATGCAGAATGAATTTGAAATTACATTACTTGGAGAACTATCTTTCTTTCTAGGTCTTTAGATATGTCAAATAAACCAAGGAATTTTTATTTCTCAAACTAAGTATATCATAGAAATGCTAAACAAGTTTGGAATGGAAGATTGAAAACCAATTAACAATCATATGCAAACCAATTGAAAGTTAAACAAAGATGATGATTCACCATCTACAGATTAGAGTAATAATGGGACAATGATTGGAAACTTACTTTATGTGACAACATCCAGACCATATGTAATGTAGGAAGTTCGACAATTGACATGATTTCAAGAAGCACCAAAGGAATCACATCTTCTAGTAGTGAAGAGGATTTTCATATATATATATATATATATAAGGCACATAAGAGTTTGGATTATGGTATCTAAAAAGAAAGGATATATCACTTATTTCATACACAGATGCAGATTGGATAGGTTGCATTGATGACCAACGAAGCACCAGTGGAGCAACATTCTACTTCAGTGAGTGTTCGGTCTCTTGGATAAGCAAGAAACAATCATCGATATCATTGTCTACAGATGAAGCAGAGTATATTGTATCAACAACATGTTGTACACAGGTTCTATGGATGAAACAAACTTTGATAGATGTACAGGTTGAGTATGATGAGCCCATTCCTATATATTGTAATAATACAAGTGTTATCAGTATCTCAAAGAATTCAGTGATGCACTCCAAGACGAAGCACATTCCAATCAAGTATCACTTTCTACAGGAATAGGTTGCAAAGAAGAACATCAGATTTTAATATGTGGGGACAAAGGAATAGGTTGCAGATATCTTCACAAAACTGCTTCCAAGAGAAGCCTTTGAGTATCTTCGCCAAAGACTGGGAGTAACTTCTACTCCAAATTGAATACTTTTGAATTCTTATCTTATATGTCTTAGATTTACACGAAACAACACCATACAAAGGATATTTTAGGTTGGGGCAGCAGGTTCAGGAAGATTTCAATCAAGGGGAGAACCCCTAAGGATAGTTCAGTTAGGGGGAGAATCTCCATATGAGAAGTTACCTTTTCCCTTGATTTCAAAGGGGGAGAGATTCATCATATGCAAGATAAAGAGTTATATTCTTGGAGATAGAGAATAATGGCATTCTTACAGGGGGATCAATGGTCACAGTGGGAGCATAAGAGATATGACTTCAGTGTTGTATCATAATGTTGCCATCAATGCCAAAAAGTGGGTATTTTTGATTAATTGGATTGGTTTTCATTGATGTCAACCCTTGAAGCAAGTTCGATAGAAAAATATGGTAGCCCCAAGAGTATGGTTAAGGGAATTCAGTTTGATTTATGTATAATGGTATGAAGTTTAATATATTTGTAGGTAAGAATAGTCTATATGGGTAGTACATGTCATGCCATTTTCGGTGATATGTGGAACGCCACATAACTCCTCACAGTTAGAGATTTATGGCCTTGTGAAGTTGGATAACCCTCATAAGTTATCTAGAAGGTCAATGAAGTCAAATTATTCTAGAAACTCCTAGAAGAAGTTGACTAGTCAAGTGAGTAAAACTAGGAGTTAATCATGGGTTAAGTTGTTGCAATAAGAAAATAATTAAAAATAAATCAATTGCAACTAGAAGTGGAGAATTTATTATTTGTAGCAAAGTGGCTTAAAAGTGGACAAGTGGTTATAAGTGGGTTATCCCTAAAATAATGAAATAGGGAGGAAGCTACATGTAAGTATAAATAAGAGAGAAAGGATCTCCTATTAGCACCTATTGAGCACATTGGATATCTATTATTGTGGAAGGTTTATTGCAAGTACTCATTGAATAAATTGAGCATAAGAATATTAGGACAAGAAGATTGGCAGAAAAGGCCTCAAGACATAATTCTCAACATTATATTCATCTTAATGATACAAATATATAATACAATAATGAAACCACCTCAATTTTTCTCACATAGACACCTCATCAAGAGATAAGGTAGGAGACAATATATGAATCTAGAAACACACTTAGGATAACAATTGTATCCTAGTATGTAAAATATACAAAGGTGGTATACTGAGACTTAATGATTATATATGAGAAAGAGGCTAACATTCCCCCCCTCAATCATAAGTCTGAGAAATAATACCAACAAAGAAGGTGCATAAAATGGTATATCTCCAAGTCTTCATGCTGAAACTCTTGAGCTGAGCCACAATGAAGAACTGCCTGAAAAACTGCCAAATTTGGATGTTGCGAAATATGGAAAAACTCACTGTGTAATCATGTGAGCTAGAATGCCAACAATTGTGTTCACTAATTTGAACTCCAATATTATGAGAGCGAACAAAGATAAGTGAATTAGCTGCAAGTCTGCCACATCCCTGAAAATGCCTGACAACTCAATCAATGCCAAGCTACAATGTAGAAGGATCTTCTTGTCCTCTGCTGGGTTGAATGACCATCTATGTGAACCCAACATTCACATCATTTCTCTCATAATCAAAATCCCAATTACATATGATTCAACTTAAACTTATTGAACCATAATTCTACTAAATTATGTCATCTATAGACCGCAGTTGCCCATTTGGAAAATTTCATGCCCATCTGGCATATTTGTTGTTTGTTGTTGTCGAAACTTTTTTTCTGACAACCATCTTCAATTCCATCGTCAATTCCCCCGTTTTTCAGCTGAAAGGAGAGACCACAAGTGGTTTCATGAACCATCATCACTGGAATTTTGAACTCGCCCCCTTAAGGTGCATGATATTTTCATCATTATACTCCCTCCTTCTATGCTCAAGAGAGTACCATACTTGTTCCATTTGAGTACAACACAAAGTGGGAATGTGGAAAAAACCATATGTTATCTCATCCCGTGAGGGCCATGCTCAAAAGATACACCATAAGGGGACTACTTTGGAGTTATAGACACATTTCAGTATCTGGTGCAAGACAGGTCTTTACTCAAGATTGTATTCTTCAGTAAGACTTATATAATCGCTTGGAAGTTGATAAACATTTCCAAGGATCAATCCACTCATAGTGAATCTTCAATCTTGTAGGTTTCTTCAGTATTGAACATCTGTCTGAAGAATGGTTATGCTTTCCACAATGCTGGAAAGGATGGAGATCAAAACACTTATTCTCCATGTGACCAATTCGATTACAATGTTGACACTTAACATCCTGATCTTCAACATTGGAAGGTGGATTTTCTTAAAGGAATCCAACACTCACAAACAAAATTGGTTTGGAGTAATTTGGAATATGAAAATTGCTTTGATTTTCGTATCCTAAGCCATGTTGATTCCTATTGAAGTGTGATTTTTCCCAAGGTTTGATGATGGTCTTGGAAATATCATGTTGTACTTGATGACGTGCTTCACATTTACTTATATTGGTTGTATCACGCTGTGCTTTGGCATCTTTTTCTTGTGATTCATTTTCATTGGAATTTTCTTCAAAAGTTGGCTTGTTGATGTTCTCCTTCACTGATTGTTGATCATCATTATCATCATCATCATCATCATTATCATCATCATCATAGAGAGGATTGTTTTGAACAAAAACTAGTTCATAAAACTTCACTGGCTGTTGACTTTTGAGTTCTATCAACTTATAATTCAATAGATGGGATTGTTCTTGAAGAAGTATAACTTTAGCTTGTGTCACTTGCAAACAAGTTAGCATTGATTGAAGATTTTCTTTGTTCAATATTATCGTGTTGTCTTCAGTGGTGTTTATTAGAGTATTCAAAAACTCTAGTAATTCACGACTTCGCTCCATTTGAACACGCTCACTTGAACTTCATGCTCGCTTGCTATTCACGCTCACTTGAACTTGCCTTGCTTGAAATTGCTTCCAAGAAGTTGAGGATGTCGGTTACCACCGAAAATGCATCCAACTTGTGATGTTTACAATTATTTGAGTTAAACTATTCAACCTTGTCAATTTCAACTCAAAAATGACAAAATCCTTTTTGGGTGTCGGGCTCAACCAAGAATGCACACAATTGCAAACTTCACTTGATTTATAAAGACAAGTAGACTTACAAAAGGACTATTTGTAGGTTACAATTATTGTTGGTTCAGAAACTGATTTGATCTTCAAATTTGATGATGTTTTGAGATCTCCTTAAATATGTGCTTGATGTGTCCAATGTTGATGTGATTACCAATTTGATATCTTCGTTACTTCTTGATTACTTGTTCTTCATTGTGCTTGAATTTCACTAATTGTGTGCACTTGCATTATATTATGTGTGTTGTGGTAAATGATGGATTACAATTGTGTTTATGTCAAAACTAGACAATAAACATCATAAACATCAAAGAGAATAGCCATGATGAAAATATTCACCATCACGCACAACACAAGGTGTACCTAAGATCCCCTTATTCAATTTCAGGCGGATCTAGGACATGGAAAAAAACATAGATCTTATTAAGAATATACCAATTAAAGTGGTGCATGAAACTTTGAAGTGAGCTCCCTTTTTATTCTTCTGCTAGAAACCTTTTTGAAATGAAAAATATATCATGTCACCAACCTATAAAATGTAACACTTTACATTTACTTTGAGTACACCAATTAATTCACCACTCATGCAATAGTACCGCTCGTTCTTTCTCCCTTTTGAAGTAAATTAATTACTTCAAATTACAACCTAATTAATTCTCCTTTTACAAAATGTCATCTACTTTAAGAAAAAAATGCATTACTACACTCCCTTATAGCTCCCTTATTGCACGTGAATCTAGCAAAACTTTGTTGGATGAATTTGAACAACACTCTTGAACTTGGATAAATCTCAACAAAATTTGAACAGAATTTGGGAAAATCACTGGTTTATAGTCGAATGTGCCACGTTTTAGATGGTGGACGAGTAGGCATCCTGAGTGACTTCCATATTGAGAGAAAATAAAAAAAATAGAAACCAGATCAAAATAAAAAATTAGTGACTGCCACGTTAATACCAAGCTTTCGTGCCAAAAAAAACAAATGACAGTTGTTGTTGGATCATTGGTTGGATTGTTGGTGTAAGTTGTTGAAGAGATAAATTCTAGCCACTATTCTAATCAAAACGAAGTTCTGCAATGGTGTGACTTGAGGTTGATAACAGGAGATTTGGTTTTTGCCAATAATTTAACAGTTCCTCACATGAATATCCACGCAACATATCGCTCAATTAAAGAATGGAACTTTTGCAGAGTGGGAAATTTCTGCAACCTCTACATCATGTGCCTTGAATGTTCAACCACCTTCATCCAAACGCTATTGTTGTAGCTTATTCCATTGGAATTTTCTGAACTTAAGCAATGTTCATGAGATGATTCTATCCTACTCTCATGAGAATTATCTTCACACATTTTAGGCCTTCAATTGTGTGCCTTATGCCACAGGTAATGACTATGATATTTGTTGGAAAATGCAGTAACTTCCTTCTTGATTCGCCAATAAACCCAACGAGGTGCGCCTTTCTCTCTACAGTCAATAACAAAGTAAATAACAAAGGCATCCGATTGTACAAAATTTCACTCTGATACCAAGATGGGATTGTTCTTCAGAGATGAATTTTGGGGACACACAAGACATTTAATTGCTCAGATAGACAGATCGCTGCCAATTAAAGAGAGCAGACGGATCAGAAGTGGACATATCATTTCATAGATTACTTGCTTTGCATCGTCATTGATTGTATCACAGCCTTTCATTTAGCAATTATGTGCCATTCTATACCAAATCTTGTATTGGGTTGATCATCCGACAAAAGTAGATTGTAGAACAAAAATGTAAGGAAATAGGAAAATAGTTTAAAAAATTGGACAGAATTGTAAACCGAAAATACCCAGCTAGAATTCGATAGAACTATTGTGACCGACATAATTTTATTTTATCAGATCTATGTACGAATCTCCATGTACAGATCTGTAGAAACACATGATAGATCTATATATCAATTTGATAAAATATAGAGAAAATTTTGAATAAATGAGATGTTACTTATCTCTCATCAGACCTTAAGGATCTGTCGAACAATGATGCAAAAAACCTTTTTACATCTTTTCGCAACTCACAGCTGACATCAATTCTACTTATCTCTTTTCTCTCGCTTTCTTCCATACTAATTGTTATTGATATCATAACGCAGAGGAGGTAGATCAGATCGTGATTGAGAAGCTAAAATTGATTTGACATGCCAAGAGTATCCATCATCCATCAACTCAAATTCTGAATCACTAATGGAAAACTACCATGAAGACATCAGGCCCTTAAGACCATAAGAACCTCTGATACCAATTGAAGAAATTGAGCATGAGAATATTAGGACAAGAAGATTGGAGGAAAATGCCTCAAGCGATAATTCTCAACATTGTACTCATCACAATGATACAAATATATAATACAATAATGAAACTGCCTCAATTGTTCTCACATCTACACCTCATCAAGAGATAAGATAGGAGGGGACAATATAGGAATCTAGAAACACACTTAGAATAACAACTATATCCTAGTATGTAAAATATACAAAGATGGTATACTAAGACTTAATGATTGTATATGAGAAAGAGGCTAACAATTCAGAGGTAGCACAAAGGGTTTACAGTGAAAGTTTCGGAATTACAAAAAATAATGAGAAAAACTAGTTTTTGAGGTGTATGTGGGCTACAGTGGAGCAGGGAGCGTATGTACATGGGGTAGCAGTATATTAGGGCGCATACATGAAAGAAAACCATATAAACTTGATAACATGAAGATTTCGGGTTTCTAGAGTATAAAAGAAATCTCCTAAGAAGGTCTATAGTGATTAGGTACATCAGATCTATCTACTGGTTCAAAATGTATGTCTTATTTCTATAAGTAGTTGGATTTTTTTGTATACATGAGAAATGGTTATGGGGGTTTGAGGATTTTCCCTAGATATATTAGTGGCTACATGGGACGTTTTGTATAAGTTATATCTACAGAAATACAGTGTTGGTATAATCAATACTTATCATTGATACATATTGTTAGTGTTGAGGCACTTCTTGTATTTCTTGTCATATGGTTAAGGTTTTTTGTGTTATATGGTTGAGAGCTTGTATTTGTGAAGTGGTTGATGTATTGAGAGGTTGTATATCAGAAAGTGTTTTGATGTCTAGTTCATGTGAGGGTTATTATACTTGTTCATGATTACACACACTTGTATGGCACATGACTAGAGAGATATAGATGCCTTGGGTAAAGGATATGTATGAGGATATATATAGTTACAATCTGGACACAGTTAAAGGTTGCAGGTTTATGTGACAGAAGCTTCAGAAGGTCATAACTTTTCATAAGAGAGAAAACCCTATTTTTTCAGAAGGCATACGTAGACTACATAACAGATAGGTCATGTACATACACAGGCTGTAGTATAGATAGGGAATGTACATATGCATGTTGTAGAACAAACAATTTGTGTATCTATTTTTTTTGGTTGTTACAGGCTTAGTTCAAGTACAGGTTGATTAAAGGCCAGTGGTATAGGTTGGATATAGTTCAGTGGTACAGGTTGGTATAGGTTTATAGTGGTATATCTCACAGTGACAGTATGGCAATGGTTTCTTTATTTGACACTTATATTTCAGGGTGGTTGTATGGGGAAAGGATAGGTGGTTGTATCCAACTTCCATTTGTAGTCGTAGAACATAGGGGGTTGTAGCCTCCTTCTGGTTGTAGACAAAGAATTGGGGAGTTGTAGCCTCCCTCAGGTTGTAGCCTAAAAATATATGGGATCGGAACCTCCTTCCAGTTGTAGCTAGAGAACAAAGGAAGTTGGTACTTCCAATGAATGTAATTCTTAAATACATATAAGAAAAAGTATGCTATGGTTTTCTTTCGCATTGGGTTTCCACGTAAAATATCATTCTATTGTGTATGTGTATGATTTTTCATTTGTCCATGGTTTATTTACTCTACACTTATTGGGTGATAATGCTATATTGATCATAAAGATAAATAACACTTGCATATTGTGGTTATAAGGATTAAAAATATATATTACTGATTCACCTCCCCTCTCATTAATCCAACAATATGCACCCTTGGTCTAGTGCAGACATGGGAATGTGTGAATTGTTGGGATCTGTTCCCATTAAATAGGTCGTGGACCTCCCCAAACCTCCGACCAAAGTTATGGAAACTTAAAACTAAAATTAGAAGAATTGTGTAACAAGCGGGACTCATTGGCATAGTGGTTAACATGTTGGTATATTACCTAATAGGTTGGGGGATCAAATCCCACTGACCGCCATTGGCTGCAGATTGTTTTTATGTATATTTTAAACTACACACTTTATATATATATATATATATATATATATATATATATATATATATATATAATTTGATAAGCACAATTGCTAGATCTCTCTTATAACTCAACAAAAAAAAATATTGGTTATTTGATAAGCACAATGGCTAGATCTTCAACAAATGATAATTTTAGAATATGGTGGTAGGGTGAAGAAGAGGAGCATTGGGCATGGAGTCAAATTTGTCAAATAAATAAGTGTTTAATTAGAAAATTCCCAAGGAATGGTAAATAGAACAAAAAATATTAAAGGCAATATAGAAAATGTTCTCTTATACATTTAACTCGTTGTAGTATGGTGGGCGAACTAAGAAAAAAAATCCATTAAAGAATAGCATCTATCAAGGATGAATTATGCATTAACTTTAGAAGAATAGGTGAAAATATTTGAGTGTGATGAAATAGAGCATCTAACTGAGGATGCATTTTGAATCATATAATTTCATTCAAATACTGAATACATCACATAGAAATGGAATACCAATAAATGAAAACATACACAAAGGAAAACATAGACCAAGAAAGCATTGGCACATGAATCTTTGAGTTTGAATTTCTCAGGCACTTTTGTCTTGAGAGATTTTCATTAATATGGAAACCTGATACAATAAAATTCCTCCTAGTTCTTCCTTCTTCAATCCCCTCACCCTCCTCTCTTTCATAATTACGCCGAAAGGCGTACACCTATTGACAATGGGCACAATTAATGATCTTTTAACCTTATTTAACCTTAAACCCTAATCTGATGGCTATGCATTTAAAATGTTGGCATATTCTTAGTCGTCCTCCAAAATCAATGGGTCAGATTTATTGTTCATAACTTTCTTGCATTTATCAAGGCATTTGTTAACATGTTTACTTTTTAACATTTACCTAATCACATTAAAAAATTACTGTAAGGATATATAATTTCCACGTTTAAATGATTAAGTAGGATTAAACAGTACAACAAAATGTTTCATATTACCACAAATGGATTACGAATTACCACAGACATTTTATATTGAGGACATGCATTCTCAGTCGATACCTTTCGACGTTCTCAGTCACGAGTTAGCGGTTGTGCTAGTATATATATTAATATTACATTGTAGCTCAAGAGGGTCAAAATCTTTAGGTTTTCCAAATTTAGAAGGAGTTACAACAAACTAGAATTGATTCCTAGATTTTAGGGTTTTGTTTCTTGACCTATTTATACATACAAATCATAAATAAATATACTATATGAGGGAAAAATAAATAATTATTCAAGTCTTCATGGTGATTTATCATGATCCATACAACTAGCAGTCAAATATACTTTATCTTAGGGTCTGTGTGTAATTTTGCACGTCCTGGTGACAACTCACTGTAAAAACTGTCTAAAATTTTGTAGCTGATATTTTTTAATTTTCTCTCAAATGGTAAACTGGGTCGGGTTTATGTTTGGTCAACAAGTTAACAACATTATAATTCTCCTCCAAAAAACATTTGATAAAAACCCAATTCATGGTTTGGTAGATATGATGAAAATACACTTTTGCTGCAAAACTGCTACTACATGAAATTTTGCAGCATGCCTGTAATTCGCTGTGAAATCTATGTTTTTGACTATTTTCACCTTTTAACTTGTTTTATCTATGTACATCATGCAAAATGGTTTTATCCTTTTCATTTGATGTCAATAATCTATGCCATGATCTCTCCATATTCAAAAAAATGATATGAGTGGAGGATTTCAACCATAATTATTTCTGAGGTTTCCTCACAAGCCTATAACTAGTATTCTCATCCATTACATCTATGAATTCCTCTATATATTTTGGAATTAGAAATTAGTGTTAATCATTGATGCAGGTATGCAATCAATTTTGGAAAAAAATGATTTTTTAGGGTTTCACATTCATTTATCATTCTCAAAACTTAATAAAACCTTGAAGACAAAAATAAAATCTTCCTTCATCTAGTGCATCTCTTCTTTCAATGTCCTATTCTCTTCCTGCAAAACTCTGTTCTATTGGTATAATTTTTTGAATTGCCTATACAGGGATAGTGACCTTTGAACCATTCCTTTGATCTTTCTTATGATCTTTTCACATAAATTTAGGTGCTTTGCTAAATCCCTTTTCATTTGTATGTTCTCTTCTTAAAGTTGAGAAATCAACTCATGCGATCTCTTATTCTACTTATCAGGAACCATGACTATTGGTAAATATAAAAATGATGATAGAATGATTTAGTAGAAAACAAGGTTTTATCAGCGATTTGACAGTTGACAGTTTGGGCATTGCTAAATGCTAGATTTTTTTGCAACGAAGTTTAAACTGATTGGTTTTAAGTCCCTTAAAGGCATGAGTTTAATTTGAAATCCTTAGTAACCATTTGTACATGTTATATCATTCCCTAAAGACTCTTTAAAAAAATGATGTAATACTTTAGAATCACCCTTTTCAAATGATGACCAAGGATTGTGGGATAACAATGTGACAGATCTGACTAGAACGTCAACAAGACTAGCCACTCAGTTATGACTTGAAATGATGCTCAAACCTCCTTAGACATGATTCAATCAACCCAAAACTTGAATTATAAATGAACCCAAGAAACATTATCAAGGAACACTAACCCTAGGACCTTGACATATGGTATTTTAGAGACCATGACATGACTACAAGACTCAATAATAAACAAAACAAGATGTTTTGACTTTGTACATTTATACATACTAACACCACAAATAAATATTAAATTGAAACCAATGTATATAGTATATGGTATTCCTAAGGGTAGAGAGAGAGTCAGACACATAGGTTGGATGTATATTTTACCCCGACGACTCCATTTTCAGAAGAATCCATATTTCATAGTATCAATGGTGATTCTACTATCAGAAGGATTCATTGCTTGAGGAATGCATTGATGAATCCACTAGACTAATGAGGGACTCAGATACTGATACTATCCTTTCAAGGTATGCATGTTTAGAATTTTCAGAAATTTATGGTTTTCCTAATCCCTTGCCCAAGGATGAATATTTTTTAAGGAATGTTCCAACATTTAGTGGAGAGGATTTGGGTTTGAATTTGAAACATATCTCAATTTTTTGTGACTTTACTGAGTTTATTAAAGTCAAACACAAGATGTATTCATCATATTGTTTTATGATTCATTGCAAGGAAAGTGTAGAAGTTGGGTAGAAGGTTTACCCTCTAAATCTATAATATATTTTTCATCTTTTTGGGTCATCTTTCTGGAAACATAGATGGAGAAAACAGAGTTTGTGGCAACCCCGATTTCCATTCAAGGTTTTAGAGAATGGAATGATATGTATACTGATGATGAAGTGGATGAAATTTTTTCTTCATTTTTGTCTTCTTATTTAAAGTCATGCAAATGTAGCTCGAAAGATAAAATCCATTTTTTAGAATAGTTTTCTAAGGACATTGAGCTAAGACTTGAAGCTTTAGAAGATCAGGAAATATCCCAAATTCTTCCATTACAGGGTCTTTCTTTTGAAGTTTCATTTAAGAAGAAGCAAAAAGACACGTTGATGCCTTTGCCCTTTGATATTAAGGACGAGGAATGTTTTGATCATGAGTTTGAAAAAGAAAACACAGGTGAACATTCCAACCATGTAAATCAAATTGTAGAATATGTTGAGGATATATGGAGGAAATTTTCAGTCTGAATTCTCAACCATGTGTTCACTATGAATACCAGATCCATCATCAGTTTCCTTTTCCATTACAGTATCTAATTTTTATTTTTTTCAAGAACAGTCAAGGAGTCCAATTGCTTGAGAAACTTCTTGATTGGTTTCATTGGCATTTTTGTGTCACTTAATTCAGTAGTTATTTCAACAAGTTAGAATAGGGTCAATGTATATAAATAAGTTGTCCAAATCAACAACTTATTATAGTTATCAGTCTCATAATAAGCCCAATGGATAAGGAACTAGTCTATTGGTTATTTGCTACCTCACAGGGAGGATAACATCCCCATTGGAGCCCATGTTAGTATGTATAATTGTACAAAGTCAAAACATCTTGTTTTGTTTATTGTTGAGTCTTGTAGTCGTGTCTTGTTCTCTAAAAGACCATGTGTCAAGGTCCTAGGGTTAGGGATCCTTGAGAATTTATCTTGGTTTCACTCATTTATGAATCAAATTTGGGTTTGATTGAGTCATGTCTAAGGAGGTTTGAGCATCATCTCAAGTCATTAGTGAGTGGCTAGTCTTGTTCAAGGTCTAGTCATATTTGCGACATTGTTATCCCATGGTCGGTTGTCATCACTTGAAAAGGGTGATTCTAAAGTATTACATCATCTATTTAAAGAGTATTGATGGCATGATATAACATGTACAAATGGTTACTAATTATTTCAAATCAAAATCGTAACTTTAAGGGACTTGCAACCAATCAGTTTAAACTTCGTTGCAAAAACTCCTAGCATTTCCCAGCGCCCAAACTATCAACTATCAAATTGCTATTAAAACCCTATTTGTTGTTGAATCCTGCCATCATCATTCTTATCTTTACCAATAGTCATGTTTCCTGAGATGTAGAAGAAGAGAGTGCATGAGGTGATTTCTCAAATGCAAGAAGAGAACATACAAATGAAAAGGGGTTTAGAAAAGGACCTAAATTTATGTGAAATGACCATGAGAAAGAGAAAAGGAATGGTTCAAAGGTCACTATCCCTGTATAGGAAATCCAAAAATGTATACCCACATAACATAGTTTTGCAGTCAAAGAATAGGACATTATTGAAAAGTTACACCAGATGAAAGAAGATTTTATTTTTGTCTTCAAGGTTTGCTCAAGTTTTGAGAATGATAAATGAATGTGAAACCCTAAGACTTAATTTGTTTTTCCAATCTTGATTGCATACCTACAGAAATGATTAACACTAAGTTATAAGTCCAAAATATACATAGGAATTCATAGATGTAATGGATGAGCAAACCAATTACAAGCTTGTAAGGAAACCTAAGAAATAATTATTCTTGAAATCCTCCACTCAGATCAGTTTTTTGAATATGGAGTGATCATGGAATAGCTTAAGGATATCAAATTCAAAGTCTAAAATAATTATGCATCTTGTACATAGCTAAAACAAGTTCAAAGCTGAAAATAGTAAAAAACAAAGATTTTGCAGCGAGTTACAAGAACGCTGTGAAATTTCCTGTAGCAATAGTTTTGCAGCGAAAGTGTATTTTCATCATATATCCCAAACCATGAACTATATTTTTCTCAAATTTTTTGTGGACTAGAATTGTAATGTCGTTAACGTTTTGACAAAAATTATCCCAACCCAGTTTACCATTTGAGAGAAAATTAAAAACTATTAGCTACAGAATTTTAGAGAGTTTTTTCAGCGAGTTGTCACTAGGGCACTGCGAAATTACAAATTCAGCCTAAGACAAAGTCTATTATACTTCCATATGGATGGAGAATGATAAATCACCATGAAGACTTGAAGAATTATTTATTTTTCCCTTATATATTATATTTTTTTATGATTTGTATGTATAAATTAGTCAAGAAACAAAACCCTAAAATCTAGGAATCAATTCTAGTTTGTTGTAACTCCTTCTAAATTTGGAAAACCTAAATATTTCGACCCTAATGAGCTACAATGTAATATTACACTATATATGATGAAATAGAGGAGGGTGACAGGATTGAATAAGGAAGAACTGGGAGGACTTTTATTGTATTAGGTTTCCATATTAATAAAAATCTATCAAGACAGAAGTGCCTAAGCAATTCAAACTCAGAGATTCATGTGCCAATGCTTTCTTGGTCTGTGTTTTCCTTTGTGTATGTTTTCCTTTCTTAGTATTCCATTTGTATGTGATGTATTTAGTATTTGAATGAAATTATATGATTCATAATTCATCCTCGGTTAGATTCTTTGTTTGAGCACACTCAAATATTTTCCCCTATTCTTCTAAAGTTAATGGAGAATTCATCATTTATAGATGCTTTGCTTTAATGGACTTTTTTTCTTAATTCAACCACCATACTACAATGATTTAAATTTCTAAGAGAACATTATCTATCTTTCCTCTAATATTGTTTGTTCTATTTACCAGTCCTTGGGAATTTTCTGATTAAACACTTATTTATTTGAATCCATTCCCAATGCTCCTCTTCTCCACCCTGCCACCATATTCTAAAATTCTCATTTGTTGAAGATCTAGCCATTATGCTTATCAAATAACTAGTCTTTTTTGTGGTTGATTTATAAGAGAGATCCCTCTCTAGGTTTGAATGGCTAGCTTCCAATATCCAAGTTAGTTTGTGGTTACCTCTGGGTTTTCCTTCTATATCCAAGGAAAATTATAGAGTGATAACACGCAACATATATTTCAATGACCCCTCGTTCATACCATACGATCATATGATATGGGACAAGGGATAGGCCCTCAACCATTTTCCCATCCATTTAAAAAAATACTCAACATTAAATACACCTCATTCCATAGATAGGTTAAGTCACGTGTGAAGGCGTGATTGTAATGGAGGGTTTGTTAAGGCTTTGGGAGGTCCCATGTTCTATCGCCTGGACTCCCAATAAATTTTGACAAATCATACCAATATAGGCCAATGGGAGGCTTCCACAAGGAAGCCTCTCATTGTCTATCCTATGCCATGTGTCAACATATAATTTACCCACTTGAATTGCACGGATGTTGAGTCACCTGCCAATTCATCTACCCAGTCAACGTATGGTTGGCCCATGTGGCACCTTGGGGTGTGGCCACACCATTTTCACGATCATGCTACGTGTCACCCTTGTAGTGGTGAAATGTGTCATACTTTTACCCCTTTGAATTTTTACTTTGACATGTTTGACTTGAACTTTGACTGCTCATAACGTTTGCATATGAACTCTTTTTGACTCGTTGTTTGTGTCATTGGAAAGATGATGATGATATCTATGCAATGATTCCATTTTCAAGAGAATTTGGAACGATCTAATTTTGATCTTTTATGGATCCCTTGGGAACTTTGTGAGCATTCCATATCCTCCTGGACCTCTACAAGCGTTCCTTAGATCCTCTTGGATGACACCTTCCCACTGAATAACTTTTGGACCTACAAAAGTATATATATTCAAAAACTTAGTGGTGATAATTCACTCTTCCATCTTTTTGAATAATTTGTAATTTAGTCTTCATCTTGGTTATTCGATCTTAGGTACTATATCATTGTAATTATGTTTCCTTCTCTAGAATGTGGCTTTGATTCTGGCCTCTAGAATTGTCTCTAATAGCTATGCTTCTAGCTCATAGATTCCCTAATAAAAAAAGTCATGTTCATTGAATCTCTGCAATACTTGTATCATTTATTCAACATCCACTCCTATCTCATGTTGGTGAATATAGTCTATCTAGGCCAATATGAAACCAAGTGGAATGTTGAACTATGCCTTTCCCATTTGGACTCATTATTCTTGTATTGCTCATGTATTTGTAGGAGTCTCTGAATGAATTCCATGTCCATTACTTTCCTTCCTTGATAAACAAAATGATCTGTACTATTATCATTTGTGCTTGACTTGCTTGCTTCTATTCAAGGTATACATCCACACAAACATGACATAATATTTTAAAGGATCTTATAGCATGTGTTAGGGTACTATAAGTTTTATAGGGTAACTCTTTATGCTGATTGATATTCATTCTTTAGTGATTTTGGGGTTGAAAATAATATTCCATGTTGTAAATTATTTCCAAAAAGATCAAAAAGAAAAAACATTCTTCGTCGTGTATATTAGAAAAGTGAAACCAACAATATCTCTTTGTCATGGAACACATAAGCATCACATAAATATTATCGGCGGCTACATTCCTTCCCATATTGACAGATCATAATCAGTTTCGCACCCACGCTGACCTTTCCACCTTTAATGGTGGGGGGGAGGGGGGGTCAAAAAAGTTGTTTTTACCACTGCCACATGTCATTCCCACAACATTTTGGACCCCCCCCCCCTCTCAAATCCACTTACCGCTGATACCCCCCTCCGAAATATGCCTAACCTGTCCCGATACCGCTCACCTTTCCTGACTACACTCATCCTCTCCCTACATGACACCTAACCCCTCACCTTCTGCCATTTATCCTTGCACATTTCGCAGATTTTGGCCACTTTTTACCTATTATATGCACTGTGAATTCTTTTTGCAATTGTTTGCCATAATTCCTTGTTTCATGTGTTGCGAAATGAATGAGTGGGAAATTTTGAAAGTGCTCGTACTGTCAAAGCTAACCACCTCTGATTCAAATGGGATTAATGGTTGGAATGAAGGGAAACATGTTAAAGGTTCTTAACCTGTCATTCATCATTCATCCATCACGTTTGAACTAGTGGTGCACCGAATTATGGTCATCTTATCATATCATCATTTCCAATCGAATGCTAATTGGGTTAGATTATCTTCATGTAGTTAGTATCATTTTATCTATGAGGCAAGTGTTGGTAATTATTATATTGATCCTTGGTAATTTCACAAATCACCCCAATTTTGTTGCAAATGCTCAGCGTTTGATCCTATTTGGTGTTGTAGACCATTGTTGATACTCTGATATTCTGCATGGCTTCTTAAAACAAGAACAGATGAGGAAAAATATGTCGCAGAGAGGACCTATGTCTTGAATTTATTGTTGAATACCCAGAATTTGAGAGACCTTTCAAGCATGCCAGATGGTTTGAATATGTATACAGGCTTACGAATGGTTATCATTCAGGTGTGGCTCTTTCATTCGCTCAGTATTTTAATGGCATGACTGTTACAGTAGGACACATGAATTTTGAAGTTACAAAGAAGTCTATAGCCGATGCTTATGGTCTCCCTCTGAATGGGGAGCGTTGGTTCAAGCACCAGTTCATTGCTCGAGATTGTAACCAGTTTTTGAAATATGAATACCAAAATCCTCCTGGGGGCCATGGGATTCCCCTGTGCATGTTAAATCCTGAATGGTAAAATTACATGTTGTTGATTCAACGACATTTTACAGGATATGGGCAATATTCTAGGTTTTACCTATACCATTTCATATTTGTATTGCACCTGATTGGAAAACGTATGAATGCCCCTTAGTATGTTTTAAGGATTCTATCTAAAATGGAAAGAAAAATAAAAACCAAATCAGATAAATCGAGTCCATTAGGAGATATCTTGTACCATCAGGGTTTCATCAAGATGTTGATTCTTCATGAGTTAAAGAAAAATGACAGGACTTGGGAACAGTTTCTATTCTGGGGAGGTTTTGAAACCACATCTTCGGTTAAGTAGTAGAATAAAACTGGAAAAATGAATAGGATTTCAAAGAAGGTAGAGAAATTCTTAGCCAAAACTCAAATTTCCCAAGCAGAAGGCTCACAGGCTCAAACATCATATCTAAATAAATCATACAATGAACAACATGATGAGACTCATACTCCCAATGTTTCATTTTCAAAAAGGGATTTTGATAATTTGAAGGAATTTCCAGAACTTGTTACTCCCTCAAGATCAATGTGTACTCGCTCCAATAAATGAAAGAAAGAAGAAATATTGAAGAGTGCTCAAACTACACCACCAGAACCTTCAATTAATGATAAGAAAAAGAGAGTGATTAGAATAAAAGGAAAGAAACATCATGCACAGGAAAAATAAGAGGTTACTCCTACAATCCCAATTACTGCAGAAACAAAGACATTTTCTCCAGCACCTGAGTTAAACCCTAATGATCAGGGGAATAATAAGAAAACCACGGAACCAATACCAGAGATGGATGAAGATGAAGAAAGTTTTGGGATAATCAGAAACAAGAAAAGAGGTGAAATGAAGGAACACAGGACAGGTTATCAGAGGAGACCAAGAACTAGGCCAACTAACAAGCTAAGACTTAAGCATAAAATGATTTTAAATCCATCACTAAAGGATCATATTATTAATATTAAAAATTCATCCCTAGAAAATCCTGTGGCATCTAAGAAGCACGAGAAGGTCATGAAGGAGGATAAAATCCAAGAGCCAAAGCCTATAGGAAAAGACCTTGAATAATTTCAAGAGCTTGACAGTGAGATTATTAGAAAAAGAATGAAGTTAAAACCTAGAATACCTGTGAAGGTGCCGATAGACATTGGTGTTCACCTAGGATAAGTGTAATATGTGTTTTCTCAAGAGCCTCCATTTCTTGAACAAGCAGAGAGTAATATTGAAACTACAATGAAGCACAAAGGGAAGCAAGTTTTGGATTTTCCTTATTTAGACACTAAGAGTTCAAAGTCAGAGACTACTCCAACATTTTCAGCCCAACAATCAATTCATGTTACAAAGTTGGACATTCTCACGAAGGAAGAACTCAAGGACTTGGATATGTGTAATATTCTAGATATAAAAAGTATGCAAAACATAAATAAAATGCTAGAAATGGCAGATGAACAACAATATAACCAAAACAACGCCACAATAATACCAAAATGATACCAGAATAAAACCAGAAAGAGAAATTTAATTACTGAGAGTAATGTGCACTTGCCTCTTCGAGGGGGCAACCTTGAGAAGAGAAGAGCTATATTACAATAATATCAAAGACAAAATTTCTCATACCCTCGACTCATATTTATATTAAATATGTCTATCAAAACAAACATCTAGAGGAAGATTCTTCTAGAAGTGGAAGCTTCTATTAGGTCTTCTTACATTCGACTTGTTCTTACTTATTGTTAGGACTTATTAATATTGACCTTTATTACATCATAATATATTATTCTACCTATGTGAGGGGTTAGGTCCCTAACATGTCCTCCCCCTTAAAAACATCCTTGTTCGCAAGGCTTGAGATGTGGAAATTCTTGCAAAATGGTAGTTGGTTCCCAAGTGGCATCTATTGGGGTTGTATCTTTCCATAGGAATAACACTTCCTTGATGGTTCTCTAACGCATAAGACGCTCATGTTGGTCAAAACCTGCTTGTGGCTGTAGCCAAATGGAGCTTTCTTCGTCCAACTCAGAAAGTTTGGTTTGAGTTTGGCACTTAGTTTTGTTGGGTATGTGTTATATTCTTTGCACGAGTAGTTAGAGGGGGGGCCTCTAGGCCCCCCCTCGGGGGGTGCAGGGGCGCGGAGCCCCCCGCACGGGGGTTCGGGGGCAGCGCCCACGAA
>ML818933.1:25567-38428 GCA_009831015.1 Picea engelmannii | reverse complement strand
GTTGTATGGTATGAAGTGTTGTACCACCATTCAGCTAGTGGTAACCATTGAGACCATTGATTTTTCTTTTCTGAGGCAAAACACCTCAAATATGTTTCCAAACACTTGTTGAGAACTTTAGTTTGACCATCAGTCTAGGGATGATAAGTTGTACTGAGATGTAATTGGGTGCCTTGTAGCTTGAACATTTCCTGCCAAAAATTTCTTGAGAAAGTTGGGCCATGATCAGAAACAATAGAATGCAACATGCCATGAAGCTCTAAGACCTGATCCATGAAAATTTGAGCCACAATGGATGTTGTAAATGGGTGTTGAAGAGAAAAAAAATGAGAATACCTGGAAAGACGATCAACTACCACCATGATTACTGATTTATTGCCCGATTTAGGTAATCCTACCATAAAATCCATAGATATATCCCACCAAGTAGCAGGTGGAATCGGAAGTAGTTGTAGTGTGCCAAGAGATTTGACTGTTTCTCCCTTGTTGCGTTGACACACATCACATTCAGCCACAAAATTACGAATGTCCTGTTTCATACCATCCTAGAAAAAATAATGTTTGACCCTATCATAGGTTTTGGTAAACCTGGAGTGTCCAGCTATGGGTGTAGCATGAAGCTCATAAAGTTCCATGGATTTAAGTTTTGACTATTTACTTAAATACAAATAGCCTTTGTATCGAAGCTCATCATGGAGCCAAGAGTACCCTGGGGAAAATGGAGAATTGGACTGCAATTGTTGTATCAGATGGGAAATTTTGGGATCATGTAGCCATTTCTGGCGAGCAACTTGGAGCCGATATGCTACAATGAAGGAGAGAGAAAAAAGGGACCCTTCATCTTCATATTTTCAGGAAAGTGCATCTGCAACCACATTATCTTTTCCTTTCTTGTAAATGATCTCATTATCATATCCAAAGAGCTTATTCACCCATTTTTGTTTCTCTGGGGAGGAAATGCATTGTTCCAGAAAATACTTGAGGCTTTGATGATCTGTCTTAATTTGGAATCGTTACCCCAATATATAAGGGCGTCGAAGATCAATGATATGCAGAATAGCCAACATTTCAATTTCATAGATTTATTTGCCCAAATTTCATTCAAATAGTTGTTTGATGGTAAAGGCCAAAGGCAGACCCTCTTACATAAGGACATCACCAATTCCTTTCCCTAAAGAATCACATTCTAGGACAAAGGTATTTGCAAAATCAGGAAGGGATAGAACTGGAGTGGTGCACATGGCCATCTTCAAATTTTGAAAATTCTGAGTAGCTGTTGGAGTCCAAGTGAAAGAATTATTTTTAAGTAGTGCAATAAGAGGTGTCACAATATTTTCATAATTCTTATCAAACTTGCGATAATAAAATGTTAAGCCTAGAAATCCACACAAGCTTTTGAGAGTCTTTGGGTGAGGCAAGTCTTGCATAACTTAAAATTTTTTAGGATCCACCCTGATGTTGGCCTTGCCAAAAAGATGACCCAAGTACTCGACTTCTGAGGCACTAAAAGCACATTTAGATTGTTTCAGAAAAAGTTGGTGCTGAGAGAGTAGATGGAGAAATCGATCTACATGAGCAAGATGGTATGTCCAGGTTTTTCTATAGATGAGGAAATCATCAAAGAAAACTAAGACAAAATGACAAAGAAAAGGACGAAAGACATGATTCATGAGAATTTGGAAAGTGGAGGGAGAATTACACAAGCCAAAGGGCCTGAACAAAAAATCATAGTGGCCCTCATGATTTCTAAAGGCAGTATTAGGAATGTCTGCATCTTTCATATGGATCTGGTGGTAGCCAGAACGAAGATCAAGTTTAGTAAAGAACTGGGCACCACTCAATTCATCCAAGAGATCATCAATGACAGGAATGGGAAATTTGTCTTTAATGGTGATTTTGTTGAGGGCGCAAAAGTCAGGAAACATGCACCAAGAACCTTCTTTCTTAAGGACCATGACCATGGGAGACGAGTATGGGATCGTACTAGGGAGGATAACACATTTGTTAAGCAATTCTTGAACCATTTTCTCACTTTCATTTTTTTGGGAAAAGGGGTGACGATAGGGACGGATATTGGGAGGAACAATTCCTGGGACAAGGGGAATGGAATGATCATGAAAACCACGAGAAGGAAGGAGTCCCTGGGGAGTGTAAAAAACCACTTGATGTTTAGAGAGGATGGATTGGAGGTCTTGCGACACAGAGGGTGTCTTAGTTGATTGTATGGCATGGAGTTGGGAAATAACGCCAGAATGACCTTTTTTGAGCAGCTTCTCCATGCGATGGGAACTAACGATCTCAGGGGAACTAGCAGTGATGCCTTGGAACTTATATTTTTGACCCTCCTGGTTGAATTGCATGGTTAATTCCTTAAACTCCATGAGAATGGGACCCAAATTCCTTATCGAGTCTGCACCCAACACAATGTCACAACCGCCCATGTCGATAGAAAACATATGAAATTTCAGGTGGTAGTCACCAATTTGGAGATGCACATTTTAACAATGCCCTCCACATTTCATGGACCCACCATTGGCAATCATGATTTGGAAATTATTGACTTCATAGATATAGCAATTAGTTTCTTGGGAAATGTGACGATGAATAAAATTATGGGTGCTTCCACTATCAACAAGAATGATGTCCTTCCTATGCTTGATGTAACCAATTATCTTAAGGGTTTGGGGAGTAGAGAAGCCATTGAGAGAATTTAGGGAAATGATTGGTTCTACTTCGGGAGGGTCTGAGGGAGGGGTTATGTCAGTGAGTTCAAGTGACACAGACACAAGGGGATCTTCAACATCCTCTTCCAAAAAATCCTTCGAGATGGCCATAAAAATATTTTTTTCCTTACACTTGAGTCCCGAGAAATATTTGTCATCACAATTATAACAAAGGCCTTTGAGTTGGTGTTCAGCCATTTCAGGACTACTCAATTTTTGGATCTTTAGTGGAGTAGAAGAAGGAGTGGGATTTACTGTTTTAGTGTGAGGAATAAATGAGGGTTTTCATTTTTGAGAAGATAAAACATGTTGTGCTTCCTTAGCTCTTTTAGTATCCTCCACCCAACTCTGAGGCCAAGCTATGAGGACATGGGTACGAATCTCATCCTTGAGGCCACTGATAAAACATTCTCAGAAAAAAAGCATCAGATATGCCCTCTGTACGGAAATCAAGTCGCTCAAAAGAAACTGTAAAGTATTCCATTGTGCCAGATTGTTTCAACTTTGTCAAACAGCCTAAATGATTGGTGTTAGTGTCAAAGTGTTCATAAATCTCTGCCACAAAGTGTTTCCAAGCAACATACCCTTGATGAGAAGTTTTCTCCATTGCCACCATTGCCAACATTCTTGATCTAGATGGAGAACACTGTACCAGAGTTTGGCCAACTCATCTATAATTTTTTACAAAGAGAAATAATGTTCCATTTGAGTTACCCAGCGAGTGGGATCTGAGCCATAAAATTTGGTCACATCCACATGCAGAAGGCCTATGTCGCACTGAAAGTGATGGGGATGAAAATTATGGGAATGAGAGGAAGTTTTAGCTTCAGTAATAAAAGGTGGGTCAGATAAAGGGGGATATGCAGGGATATGGATCTTGGTGCAGATCATTGTAGCAACAAATTCAATATGGGAAGTAATGTCTTGTTTGAGTTCCTCGATTGAGGCGGCAATGGAGGAATGCATGTTTTATTGATGGTGGGAATATTGGCACTAGTTTGTCTCACTACTTGTTGGGTATTTGTGAAATTATATTGCAAGGTATTGAAGTGAGCTTCCAAGTCTTGGCTATGGGTATGGTCCATGATCACGAGGGAACCGAAAAGGGGTGGGTGGGGTCAACAAATTCGCTGAAAAATGATAGGTATGAATGTGATAAGGGAGAAGAGAGAAATCTAATGGAATAGGTCTCAAATAATGGTGCAACATGCGAAGGAGTGATTGTAATGGAGGTTTTGTTAAGGCTTTGAGAGTTCCCATGTTCTATCTCCTGGAATCCCAATAAATTTTGATAAGTCATAACAATATGGGCCAATGGGAGGTTTCCACGTGGAAGCCTCTCATTGGCTCTCCTATGTCATGTGCCAACATATAATTTACCCACTTGAATTGCATGGATGTTGAGTCACCTGCCAACTCATATACCCAGTCAATGTATGGTTGGCCCATGTGGCACATTGGGGTGTGGCCACACCATTTGCATGGTCATGCCACATGTCACCCTTGCAATGGTCAAATGTGTCATCCTTTTACCCCTTTGACTTTTGGCTTTGACATGTTTGATTTGAACTTTAACTACTCATAATTCTTTCATATGAACTCTATTTGACTTTTTGTTTGTGTCATTGGAAAGATGATGATGATATCTATGCAATGATGCCATTTTCAAGAGAATTTGGAATGGTCTAATTTTGAGCTTTTATGGATCCCTTAGGACCTTTGTGAGCATTCCAAATCCTCCCAGACCTCTATGAGCATTCCTTAGATCCTCCTGGATCACACCTTCCCACTGAATAACTTTTGGACCTCCAAACATATAGATATTCAACAACTTAATGGTGATAATTCACTCTTCCATATTTTTGAATATTTTGGAATTTAGTCTTCATCTTGGTTATTCGATCTTAGGTACTAGATCATTGTAATTATGTTTTCTTCTCTCGAATATGGCTTTGAATCTGACCTATGGCACTTTCACTAATAGTTATTCTTCTAGCTCATAGATTCCCTAATAACAAAAGTCACGTTCATTGAATCTCTGCAATACTTGTATCGTGTATTCAACATCCACTCCTATCTCCTATTGGTGAATATGGTCTATCTAGGACAATATGAAACCAAGTCAAATGTTTAACTATATATTTCCCATTTGGACTAATTGTTCTTGTACTTCTCATGCATCTGTAGGAGTCTCTAAATGAATTCCATGTCCATTACTCTCCATCCTTGATAAACAAATTGATCTATACTATTATCATTTGTGCTTGACTTGATTGCTTCTATTCAAGACATACATCCACACAAACATGACATAATATTTTAAAGGTTCTTATAGCATGTGTTAGGGTCCTATAAGTTTTATAGGGTAACTCTTTATGCTGATTGATATTCATTCTTCTATGATTTGGGGGTTGAAAATAATATTCCATGTTGTAAATTATTTCCAAAAAGATCGAAAAGTAAATTTTTGCTTCGTGGCGTGTATTAGAAAAAAGAAAAGGACAAAAGCTCTTTGTCATGGAGCACATAAGCATTGCACAAATATTATAGGTTGCTACATTCCTTCCCATATCGATGGCTCATAATCAGTTCCACACCCACCACGATCTTTCTACCTTTAACGGTGGGGGGGGGTTCGAAAAGTGGTTTTTACCACTGCCACTTGTCATTCCCACATCATTTCGGACCCCCCCCTCTCAAATCCACTTACCGCTGATACTGCACTCTGAAATCCACCTAACCTGTCTTGATACCACTCACCTTTCCCTCCTACACTCATCCTCTCCCTACACGAAACCTAACACCTCACCTTCTACCAATTATCCTTGCACATTCCACAACTTTTGGCCATTTTTTACCTGTCATATGTGCTGCGAATTCTTTTCGCAATTTTTGGCCATAATTCCTTGTTTCATGTGTTGTGAAATGAATGAGTGATAAATTTTGAAAGTTCTTGTACTGTCAAATCTTACCACCTCCAATTCAAATGGGATTCATTGCTAGAATGCAGGGACACGTGTTAAAGGTTCTTAGCGTGTCATTCATCATTCATCCATCACGTTTGAACGAGTGACACGCTGAATTTTGGTCATCTTATTAGATCATCATTTTCAATCAAATGTTAACTAGGTTAGATGATCTGCATGTAGTTAGTATCATTTTATCTACAAGGCGGGTGTTGGTAATAATTATATTGATCCTTGGTAATTTCACAAATCACCCTAATTTTCTTGTGAATGCTTAGTGTTTGATCCTTATTGGCGTTGTAGACCATTTTTTGATTCTCTGATGTTCTTCATGGCTTATTCAAACAAGCACAGAGGAAGAAAACTATGTCGCAGAGAGGACATGTTGCCTGAAGTTATTGTTGAATACCCAGAATTTGAGAGACCTTTCAAGCGTGTCAGATGGTTTGAATATGTACACAGGCTTACGAATGGTTATTATTCACATGTGGCTCTTTCATTTGCTCAGTATTTTAATGGCACAAATGTTTCAGTAGGAGACTTGAATTTTGAAGCTACAGAGCAATATACAACCGATGTGTGTGGTCTCCCTCTTGATGGGGAGCGTTGGGTCAAGAACCAGCTCATTGCTCGAGATTGTAGCCAATTTTTGAAAGATGAATACCAAAATCCTCCTTGGAGCCATGGGATGCCCCTTTGCATGTTAAATCCTGAATGGTCAAATTATTTGTTGTTGATTCAACGACATTTTATAGGAGATGGGCAATATTCTAGGTTTTACCTATACCATCTCATATTTTTATTGCACCTAATTGGAAAACTTATGAATGTCCCTTGCTAATTTTTAAGGAATCTATCTAAAATGTCAAGAAAAATAAAAACCAAATCATATAAATCGAGTCCATTAGGAGATATCTTGTACCATCAGGGTTTTATGAAGTTGTTGATTCTTCATGATTTAAATAAAACTGACAAGACTTGGGAATAGTTTCTATTATGGGGAGGCTTTGAAACCACACCATTGGTTAAGTAGTAGAATAAAACTAGAAAAGTGAATAGGATTTCAAAGAAGGTAGAGAATTTATTAGCCAAAACTAAAATGTCCCAAGAAGAAGTCTCATAGGACCAAACATCATATGTAAATAAATCAGACAATGAACAGCAGGATGAGACTCATACTCCCAGTGTTTCAATTTCAAAAAGGGAGTTTGATAATTTGAAGGAACTTCCAGAACCTGTTACTCCCTCAAGATCAGTGTGTACTCTCTCCAATAAATGAAAGAAAGAAGAAATATTGAAGAGTGCTAAAACTACACCAATAGAACCTTCAATTCATGATAAGAATAAGAGAGTGATTAGAATAAAAGGAAAGAAACATCATATATAGGAAAAATAAGAGGTTACTCCTACAATCCCAATTATTGTAGAAACAAAGACATTTTCTCCAGCACCTGAGCTAAACCCTAATGATGATGGGACTAGTAATAAAACCATGGAACCAATACCAGATATGGATGAATATCAAGAAATTTTTGGGATAATCAAAAACAAAAAAAGAGGTGAAATGAAGGAACAAAGGACATGTTATCAGATGAGACCAAGAACTAGTCCAACTAACAAGCTAAGACTTAAGCATAAAATGATTTTAAATCCATCATTGAAGGATCATATTATTAATATTACATATTCATCCCCAAAAAATCTAGTGGCGTCTAATAAGAACAAGAAGGTCACGAAGGAGGATAAAATCCAAGAGCCAAAGCCTATAGGAAAAGACCCTGTAGAATTTCAAGAGCTTGACAGTGAGATTATTAGAAAAAGAATAAAGTTAAAACCTAGAAGACCCGTGCAAGTGCCTATAGACATTGGTGTTCAGCCAGGATCAATGTCATATGTGTTTTCTCAAGAGCCTTCAGTTCTTGAACAAGAAGAGAGTAATATTGAAAGTACAGTGAAGCACAAAGGGAAGAAGGTTTTGGATTTGCCTTATTCAGACACTGAGAGTTTAGAGTCAAAGACTACTCCAACAATTTCAGCCCAACAATCAATTCTTGTTACAAAGTTGGACATTCTCACGAAGGGAGCACTCAACGACTTGGATATGTGTAATATTCCAGATATAAAAAGTATGCAGAACAGAAATAAAATGCTAGAAATGGAAGATGAACAACAATATAACCAGACCAACACCACAATAATACCAAAATGATACCAGAATAACACCAGAAAGAGCACTTTGATTACTAAGAAAAATGTTAACTTGCCTCTTCGAGGGGGCAACCTCCAGAAGAGTAGAGCTCTATTACAATAATATCCAAGACAAAAGTTCTCATACCCTCGAATCGTATTTATACTAAATATGTCTATCGAAAGAACCATCTAGAGGAAGATTCTTCTAGATGCAGAAGCTTATATTAGGTCTTCTTACATTCAACTTATTCTTCCTTATTGATAGGCCTTATTAATATTGACATTTATTACATCAAAATATATTATTCTACCTACGTGAGGGGTTAGGTCCCTAACATGTCCTCCACCTTAAAAACAACCTTGTCCTCAAGGCTTGAGATGTGGAAATTGTTGTAGAATGGTAGTTGGTTCCCAACTGGCATCTGTTGGGGTTGTATCATTCCACTAGACTAACACTTCCTTGATAGTTCCATGATGCAGAAGACACTCACGCTAGTCCAAAACGGCTTGTGGTTGTAGCCAAATGGAGCCTTCTTCATCCAACTCGGGAATGTTAGTTTGAGTTTGGCACTTAGTTCCAATCACCTTATTTAAGCAGGAAACATGAAAAACATAATGGAGCTTAGAATGATTGGGAAAAGATAACTGATAGGCCACCTATCCCACATGCTTGAGAATGGTATAAGGACCATAAAATTTGGGTGCCAGTTTCTGACAATGGTTAGCCTTGAGGGAATTTTTATTGTAAGGTTGCAGTAGAAGAAACACATGATCCCCTTATGAAAATTGACATTCAGAGTGACCTTGATATTCTTGTTGCTTCATGTGATTATGGGCCATGACCAAATTCTCTTTGAGGGTATGGAGAATAACCTCTCGAATAGTAAGCATTTGGTCAACCACTTGGACCTTTAGGACACCTGGAAAATTGAGAGAACTAAAGGGATTTTGTCCATATACCACTTAAAAATGATTCATGCGGGTAGATGTATGGTATGAAGTGTTGTATGACCATTCAGTTAGTGGTAACCATTGAGACCACTAATTTTTATTTTCCAAGGAAAAACAACTCAAATATGTTTCCAAACACTTTTTAACAATTTCAGTTTGACCATCAGTCTGGGGATGATAAGTTGTGTTGAGATGAAATTGGGTGCCTTGTAGATTGAACATTTATTTCCAAAAATTGTTGGTCAAAGTTGGGTCATGATCATAAACAATAGAATGTGGCATGCCATGAAGCTTGAATACCCTATCCATGAAAATTTGAGCCACAGTGAATGTTGTAAATGGGTGTTGAAGAGCATAGAAATGAGCATACTTGGAAAGACGATCAACTACCACCATGATGAATAATTTATTTCCTGATTTAGGTAATCCTACCATAAAATCCATAGAGATATCCTGTCGAATAGTAGGTGGAATCGGAATTGGTTGTAGTATGCCAGGAGATTTGATTATTTATCCCTTGCTGCGTTGACACAAATCACATTCAACCAAAAAATTACGAACGTCCTATTTCATACCATCCCAGAAAAAATAACGTTTGACCCTATCATAGGTTTTGGAAAACCCAAAATGCCCAGTTTTGGGTGTAGGATGGACCTCAGAAAGTACAACGGATTTAAGTTTTGACTTTTTACTTAAATACAAATGGCCTTTGTATCGAAGCTCATCATGGAGCCAAGAGTACCCTGGGAAAACTGGAGAATTAGACTGCAATTGTTGTATCAGATGTGAAATTTTGGGATTGTGTAGTGAATAGCTTGGAGACAATCTAGTACAATGAAGGACAGAGAAAAAAAGGGACCCTTCATCTTCATATTTTTGGGAAAGTGCATCCGCAACCACATTTTCTTTTCCTTTCTTGTAAATGATCTCATAGTCATATCCAAAGAGCTTAGTCACCCATTTTTGTTTCTCTAGGGATGAAATGTGTTGTTTTAGAAAAAACTTGAGTATTTTATGATATGTATTAATTTGTAAGCATTACCCTAATAGATAAGGGTGCCAAATATCAATGGTATGTAGAATAGCCAACATTTCCTTTTCATAGATTGATTTTCCCAAATTTCTTTCAAACAGTTGTTTGTTGGTAAAGGTCAAAGGCCAACCCTCTTTCATAAAGATAGCGCCAATTCTCTTCCCTGAAGCATCACATTCCAGGACGAAGGTATTTGTGAAATCAGGAAGGGCCAGAACTGGAGTGGTGCACGTGGCCATCTTCAAATTTTGAAAATCCTGAGTAGTTGTTGGATTCCAAGTTAAAGAATTATTTTTAAGGAGTGCAGTGAGAGGTGTTGCAATCATTCCATAATTCTTAACAAACTTGTGATAATAACATGTTAAGCCCAGAAATCCATTTAATCTTTTGATATTCTTTGGGCGAGGCTAGTCATGCATAGCTTCAATCTTTTTACGATCCACCCTGATGTCAGCCTTGCCAACAATATGACCCAAGTACTTGAATTTTGAGGCACCAAAAGAAAATTTAGATTATTTCAAAAAAAGTTGGTGATGAGAGAGTAGATGGAGAACTTTATCCACATGAGCAAGATGGTATGTCTAGGTTTTTCTATAGATGAGGATATCAACTTTAGTAAAGAACTGGGCACCACTCAATTCATCCAAGAGGTCATCAATGACAGGAATGGGAAAGGTTTCTTTAATGGTGAGTTTTTTGAGGGCATGGAACTCAGGATACATGCACCAAGAACCTTCTTTCTTAAGGATCATGACCACAAGAGAAGAGTATGGGATCGTACTAGGGCAGATAACACCTGCATTAAGCAGTTCTTGAACCATTTTCTCAATTTCATTTTTTTGGGAAAAGGGTGATGATAGGGACGTATATTGGGAGGAAGTCTTCCTAGGACAAGGGAAATGGAATGATCATGAACACCACAGGAAGGAGGGAGTCCTTGGGAAGTGGAAAAAACCACTTGATGTTTAGAGAGGATGGATTGGAGGTCATGCAACACAGAGGGTGTATCAGTTGCTTGTATGGCATGGAGCTGGGAAATAACGCCAGAATGACCTTTTTTGAGCATCTTTTCCATGCGATAGGAACTAATGATCTCAGGGGAACCAGCGGTGATGCCTTGGAACTTATATTGTTGGGCCTCCTAGTCAAATTGCATGGTTAATTCCTTAAAATCCATGAGAATCGGACCCAAAGTCCTTAGCCAATCTACACCCAACACAATTTCACAACCGCCCATGTTGATAGAAAACATATGAGATTGCAGGTGCTCATCACCAATTTGGAGATGCACATTTTCACAACACCCTCCACATTTCATGGACCCGTCATTGGCAATCATAATTTGGAAATTATTGACTCCACGGATATAGCAATTAGTTTCTTGGGCAATGCGGCGATGAATAAAATTATGGGTGTTTCCACTATCAGCAAGAATGATGACCTTCCTATGATTGATGTAACCAATTATATTGAGGGTTTGGGGAGCAGAGAAGCCAGTGAGAGCATTTAGGGAAATGACCGGTTCTACTTCGGGAGGGTCTGAGGGAGGGGTTTTGTCAATGGGTTCAGGTGACACAGACACAAGGGGAGCTTCAACATCCTCCTCCAAAACATCCTATGATATGGCCATAAAAATATTTTGTTCCTTACACTTGTGTCCTGGAAAATATTTTTCATCACAATTATAAAAAAGGCCTTTGAGTTGGTGTTCATCCATTTTGTCCCTGGTCAATTTTTGGATATTTAGTGGAGTAGAAGGAAGAGTGGGATCTACTGGTTTAGTGCGAGGAATAAAGAAGGGTTTATGGTTTTGAGAAGAGACAACTTGTTGTTCTTCCTTAGCTCTTTTAGTAGCCTCCACCGAACTTTGAGGGCAAGCTATGCGGACATGGGCACGAATACCATCCTTGAGGCCACTGATAAAACATTCTCATAAAAAAGCATCAGATGTGCCCTCTGTATGAAAATCTAGTCGCTCAAAAGCAACGATAAAGTCTTCCACTGTGCCAGATTGTTTCAACTTTGTCAAACGGCCTAAATGGTTGGTGTTAGTGTCAAAGCGTTGATAAATCTTCGCCACAAAGTGTGTCCAAGCAACATACCCTTGATGGGCAGTTTTTCTCCATTGCCAACATTCTTGATCTAGATGGAGAACACCATACCAATGTTTGGCCAACTCATCTGTAATTTCGTACAAAGAGAAATAATGTTCCATTTGAGTTACCCAACTAGTGGGATCTGAGCCATCAAATTTTGTCACATCCACACACAGAAGGCGTAGGTCACGCTGAAAGTGATAGGACTAAAAATTATGGGAATGAGAGGAAGTTTCATCTTTGGTATGCAAATGTGGGTCAAATAAAGGGGGATATATAGGGATATGCAACTTGGTGCAGATCATCATAGCAACAAATTCAAGTTCGGTAGTAATGTCTTGTTTGAGGTTTTGTTTGAGTTCCCCGATTGAGGCGGCGATGGAGGAATGCATGCTTTTATTGATGGTGGAAATATTGACACTGAGATATCTCACTTCTTGTTGGGTCTCTGTGAAATTAAATTGCAAGGTATTGAAGCAATCTTCCAAGTCTTGGCTACAGGTATGGGCCATGATGACGAGGGAACCGAAAAGGGGCGGGTGAGGTCAAACAATTTCTTGTAAAACGATAGGTATGAATTTGATAAGGAAGAAGAGAGAAATCCAATGGAATAGGTCTCAAATAATGGTGCAACAAGATTCAGACTAAAAACCTAAGATAATACTTTGTTTTTTATTGCATCTATGTGAGACATTCTCCATCTTACAAACCTATGAGATGTGGATCATTGCAGCTATGTGAGACTTTCTCCAGCTTACAAACCTGAGAGAAATCCCCTGATAAGGGTGTGTGGTTCCTACATGAGACAGAGTTGGAACGTAGAGATGACCTCCTCCATATAGAGACTTGAGAAGAAATCTAGATGATTCTCCTATGTAACACAATGAGAAAGGTGATCTGTA
>ML818932.1:106534-117577 GCA_009831015.1 Picea engelmannii | reverse complement strand
AAAAAGAAGAAGAAGAATAAAGAGAGATGACATTGATTAAAATTTTGAGATAAGGTTAATAAGATTATGAAGTAAAAATAATAAAAATTGGAAGGGTTAATATGGAAAAATAGAAAATGAAAGATACAAGTAATTAAGTAATATAGCAAAGAAAAGAAAATATAGAGTCATTATAAAATACCATTAGGAAGAGATGAAAAAACAAAGGGGGTGAACAAGAAGTATATTTTCTTGCATCAGTCATTAAGACGTCAATAATACATTGTTTGATGATGTTGTTTAGGGAGTGTCCAATGTTGAGAGTTCTTGGTTGGATGACCTTTGGGAAGATAGATCATAAATGATCAAGATAAGCTCTCCTGATATTTGAGGCAAATGAGAAGATATAGTAATATGATCATGGTATCTAGATTGAACTTTGATGAATCTCGCACTAAGAATGGGTACTACTATGTGTCCATGTGGTGATGGGTTTCCCGAGCCCTAAATTTTAACATGCACATAATCTCATTGATTTGGTAAATATGCTCAAATATAGAGGGTTTATATAGTGTGGAATGCCTCCAAATGTTAGAGTAGGATGAAAGAAATAGGTAATTAATTTAATGGGGTGGGTTTGGAATAATCTTGCAAGGTATATCATTTGAGAGTCACCACCTCATGCATTAAGAGAGGAAAGTACATATATTATGGTATCGAAATAAGGTGGGAAGGGACACCATAATCATGAAATAAACATTGATATCTCTCACAGGTCTAGTAATAAATTGTGCACTTGAAAATGAAATGATCCTTAAACTCTACCTCTTACATTTTCCATAACTAAGATATCCTCTCAACCCATACAATATAGTGATTAGAATTAATCCAAAGCTAATGTGAACAAACCCTTAATTTGTTGAGAAATAACCTAAGGCCATGTGTGTAACATCCCCTGGCCCAACCGAGGTCCATTACATGCGGAATACTCATAAAATTTAAAATTTATACTAACTAAAATTCTTGTAGCTTCCAACTACGAATTACAACCAAATTTAGCTATTGTCTGATACCATTAAATTGATGCATCTACATCATTTTAAACAAACATGGATGCAACTAAATAACTCATTACAACAACATATAAATCATTCGCATACACAAAGTTCATGCACAACAATTAAAACTCATAATGCAAGATAGAAACAAGATAAAACACTTATTCAATACAAAAAAAAATTGTCTTTTATTTTTTAATTTAAAAATTTGTGATTATTATCTTTTATTGTATCGAATAAGTGATTTTTTTTGTATAATTCGATAACATTGTCTTTTATTTTTTAATTTAAAAATTTGTCAATTTAAGTGTTTGCATTTGTGCTTTACACAACTAAAGTTAATCAACTCTAGTTTCGATTAATTTCCATTAATTATGATTATGAAAAAGTTTAGTAAATATATATTTTCCTTTCTCGATCCTAATTTTTTGAAAATCTATATATAATTCCAACAATTTCAATCTTCGAACTTTAAAAATTATTGTTGAATTTAAAAGTTAAAGACACCCCCCCCCCCAAAAAAAAAAAAAACTAATGGATTGAAGAAACATGGATGCTTCAAATAACCAAAGTCATCTCCGTATAATATTTTTAATTGTGGAGTTTTAATGCAAAACATAAATTTCACTTCTTAACAAGAGGTTTCATTCATCTTAACCCTGTGAATTTTTAGCTATAGGGATGCTATCAAGTATAAACAAAACAATAATAGTAGAAGATTATATTTTAATTCTTAGCAACTCTAATCTACTAGGCAATTCAAGAGCGAATATACCAATGTGTTCCAATAAGTTTCATCCCTCCAGGGAAATCTTATCATGCATATAATAGATTTGAAAACACTTCTAACAGAAGTATAAGAAAAAACAATTATTCACTTATAATATTAAATAACTTAATATATTCACCCTTAACTTATGTTAAATCGACAAGACATATAGGTTTGGAAATTACAAAGCATGAAGAACATAGGTGGTTGAAAATAAAATATGAAATTTACACAAGTATTGGATGGCTATAAACTTCAATAATATTCATAAATATGAAGTTCATGTACATACCATAGAATTATCCCAAGGTTAGAACAATCCTCTAGCTCCCTAAAATCCTAGCTAGGGAAAAAAATAAAAACCCTATCTTAACCAAGGAGATCCAGTAAGCATACATCACACAAGCATATCCTCCAAGGCAAGATGTATCCTCTCTTTTTCACTTCAACAAGTGTAGCCTATGGTTTCATCTCAAAACCCTAATCTCCAATTCTCCAAGGGATGAAACCCTAACCCTAGACTTCAAGATGCTCCAACAATTTCATTATACCCTACCAACTCCGAAAGAGAGAGAGTTGAAGTATATAAGAAGATCTAAGAGAGAGAGAGGAGAAGTGGTGTGCTCCTGTTGATCACATATCTACACAAGAATGAACAAGAATGAATGAATGAAATACCATCATCTCCAACGTCTTCTTCACAAGAGTAAATTGTAGTATCTTGCAAGAGAAATCTCCCTATAAAGACATCATCTTTCCCTTTCATAACTTCTCCTAGGGTTTCTTCATGAACCCTAGAGACTAACTTCAAAGAAGAAAAATACAAAGAGAAGAGTACAGTGATGTTGATGAAAGTACCATGTCCTTCCTTTATATATATGAGAGATAAGGGAGACCAATAATACATATATCGGACAATTCCATTACAATTAACCTACAATAACACATGTAGGCTCACACATGTGGAGAACTACACTCTAAAAGTACACATGTCAAGATCTAAGGTGATGTCATCCGCAATCAAGATTCCAAATGAAAGGGTATTCCATGAGATATCTCCAACACTCCACCTACAAGCCTCCAAAGACTCCAACAATCCTCCTAAGTCATGTACTCTATTGGGTCCACTCCCATTACATGAACACTATCGCAACCTAGGTGTCCTCAAGCCAACTCCAAGCCTCAATGCAATCATACAAGCTACCCTATTTTGTCTAGGGCTCAATGCCCTCCTCTAGAATGAAAAATGCTCATCATCTTAATTAGGGCATAATCCAAGAGAGAAACCATCTCCATGTGGCCATCATGTAGAACATCACCATATATATCATGCGATATCTAATGCCCTAAGAAATAATATCATCCATGCACCCAACTGAGGTCAAGAAACCACTGATTAAACCATCTCCATTATGAAAATCCATCATAAACCATATAGGGGATAAACATACACCATATACTCAAAATATCATGAGGCATCCCCAAACATGGTGTAAACACTTTTGGAGTAAACATAGTTACTGATTTGACAAGAACTATGACCTCTAAACAAGAACTTTAGCTCTAAAAACCCATATTTTAGGGTTAAAAACACCAAAATCAACCTTCATTTAAAAAAGTGGTGCTACTGGTAGCACCTTTATTTTCATGGTTAAATCACCATAGTTTTGATGAGTTAAGAGTTTAGGAAGGTGTTGACATAGGAAAAGTGACCTACAACAGATAGGGATGATCCTCGGTATGAAGTCCCAGTTAGGCCTTACACCATTTGGGATAGGAGACCCATCCTTATTATGTCATGATAACCATTACTTAAAATGAAATGGGGGTTGGTGATGAAATACAGTGTACAATATGGTGTTATTCTATGTGCATGAAGTAAACTAATCTAACATATCCCAACTAGGAGAAAAACTAAATAAGTAGATAAAATATTATCTTAAAAATTCCTCCTTATACTTAAAAAACAAATAGTTGTTAGAGAAAAGCAAAAATGCATAAACATAAATCATAATCGTAAATAGATTTGTTTGTAACAGTGAACCATTCACAACCATCTATATACCATATCAAAGAAATAAATATTAGATGAGCAATATAAATGTAAAAGTTATAAACTTCAATGAAGAATAGTCATCATATGAACAATACAACCTTACAGTGGTATAACGACTTAACATTGGAAACAATTCACATAGAATAAATTATTGCACCATTCCTCTTCAAAAAATGGCCTAGAGGGATTCTTCTTATTAAATTTCTTGAATTAGTTCTCAAAATTACAAAAATCAAGAGCCCCATGGGAAAAAGGGATAAGTAATCTACATTAACCCGTTGACTACCGTCTTTTGCCTTGTAAATCGAACATTCATTAATGAATCATAAATGTGCCTCAAGAAGGTAAAATAGTGTATGATGGCTTAACAAGAAATTACTAATTATGGAACAAGGTATAGAGATAGATCGATCCAACAAGAGTTTAGTTTTGCGGAAGTATGGAATGTGTGGAGGTTGAGGAGTGTGTGGAGAAGTGCATGTGAAGAAGGAGAAGTGTGTAGAAGCAAGGAGTTCTATGAAGGTAGGGGCATGCAAATATTTCTGCACAACTAGGATAAGAATATACATTTTGGGGAATACAGAGTACATTGTGGAGATGGTAGAAGTGCGGAAGTGTGGAGAAAAGGAGTGGTGTTGGGTTCTCCACACATAATAAAATGTTTGAAAATAACCTAAGTGTTGGTTTGTGTGGAACACATGTTTTGCAGAGGTAGTATTTGTACAGAATCTCCACACAACAAGAGGGTTAATTTGAAGGTGGAGGGATATTTTCGATGTAAAGAATCTTCGCACAACAAGAGTCTAGGAAAATGACTAAGTATTGTGAACTCATGAAAAAAAATTGTAATGTATCATGAAAACATGAAATTATGGGTAATGCAGTGGATCATGAATTAGAAAGGAAAAATGGGGAATGGGTTATATACATAGTTAAACTTGGAAAACAAGGATGATTCATGAAAATGGATCAACACCCACATAGAAGGGCAGTCAAGGACATGCAACTTTCTTGTATCATGCTAACACTACTCCAAATCCATGTAAAAGCATTGGATACATAATTTCCTAGAGGGATAATGTATCTAGTATGAAATTGGGGAGTAGATAAGGAACCTTGGTCACCCAAAAGACTCTAATATGTGTTCCCGTAGCACCATGTTTCCCTAACATGAAAATATATGTCTAAATGTCACCATGAGTCATGGCTAGTATGTTTAATGTTGGACCATGATGAACAATCAAAATGATAAAATGCATTTTGATGATAATGAAATGAAATTGTTGATGGGTGGGGAACTTACACAAAAATGATTCCATGAGGGGGAAATAGTGAGGAAATTTCCTTGTCATTTATAAACCCAGATTTCCCATTCTCCCAGAATTTCAGTTAATGAAGAAAGTTGGTATTTGAACTACCAACTTCCCACAATTATGGGAAAGAATGGAGAGTTGTACCAGAACTTCCTTTCCTCAAAAACATGGGTAGAAAAGTACCCATCTGGAGACTTATGGATTGACCTATAAATTAGGGGGAAAATCAACACACGAAATTAGAGAGGTTGGAGTGTGGTAGGAGAGTAAGAAATGGAGAAGAGAATGTTCACAAAAATGTCTTTGGTTCATAGCAGAACATAAGAGAGTCAAGTTCTCAGTATTTTGGGTAAGAAATAGTGAGTAAGAATATATAAATCAAGTTGATAAATGGGGCTGTGAATTTTTGGGTGTTAGTTGTGCAAGATAACTGTTGTGACTACCTAAGTTAATACCAACCCCCCTTTCTTGGTAGAATTGAAGATTTATAAATTGATAAATTGATAAATTCTTCACAGAGCAGCTGAAAATAAAGATGTATTATTTATGTTAAATGAGTGTTTCTTCCTATAATATTGAATTGTAGATTAGTTATGGGAGATGAAATGTCCATGGTTAATGATCAAGCCTTAAGACCTTCTTGGTAGGATTGTTGGCCCTTGGGTATGGAAGTAAGCTAAGAGTAAGGCAGAAAAGACGGAATGTGAACTGCGCGGAAGACACGGTAACTGATACTGGGTCGAAGTGAGCAGAAGAGCAGAAAAGATGAAGCAAAGTAAGAGAAATCAAGTCATTGGACGAGGAGATCGAGGATGACAGATCAGCAAGGAAGACATATCATGGGAAACTCAACAAGTGGAAAAATCCATCGTTGGATGCTTTGGAGCACTGTGCGATAAGGAAGGAAAGACAGGCTGGTGAAACCCTGAGAACGTGGGTCAAGTTGACCTAGGGTTTTATACACCTAGGGTTTTGGTATCTATGGTTTTTACACTTAGATTTTGGCCTAAGGTTGTCGGTGAGTCATTTTAATGTATAAATAAAAACCTAGATGAGCGAAGAGGTTCGGTGAAGAGTTCCAAGTTCATTATTGTTATGAGTGATTATTGTAGTGAGAGAGAGAATCATTGAGGAGTGAGGGAAGTATGTGTTGTAAGATCTTCATCTGGGTGTGAAGATCAACCCTGTAGCTAGGTGCGCAAGGAGGGAGAGAAGAGAGAAAGAGAGAAGATATGCTAGCTAAGAGCACAGATAAGAACTGTATGCTTCCATATTAATATATTATAAAGCACAGTTTTGTGGACGTAGCCCTAGGGAGAGGATGAACCACGTATGTCTTGGTGTTGTGTGTGATTGATGTGGCATTCTCTTGTTCTTGATATTATGTTATTCCATTACTGTGTTAGATCTAACAGATAAATATGAGAGGTAGGACTAAGTTGATAACTAACATCTATATGTTGTGTTGTTCTTGTATTGGATCCACTTTGTATTCCCTTGGTTGTAGACATTTGTGTCCTACAACCCCCCATAGCTACTTTGGGTGAGACTGCATCTGCCTCACAGGTGTTGCTGAAAGGGCTAGTAGTTAGGGCTTATTGGTGTGCTCTTGGAGTTGAACCCTGGGTCTGCCCCTATGCCAACAAATGGTTTTGTTTTTGTGACAGGAATCTTCTTGAGGGAATGTCAAGGTGGTTTCCATCGAAGATAGAGATTCATAAGTGGATAGAATATCAAGAAAAGGACTTCGTTGAAGCCCAGAACAAGAACCCTAATCTTAGTAGACAGGATTGGTTGGGAAGATATATCTTTACTGATATACACGCTATTTTCTTTAGAGGAATCCATCAAGAGCTATATGAGTGGCTAGCTAGGTTAGCAGATACCCAGTTGGAGATCAGATCTAGAACCCCTGTGGTTTGGACGTCGACGTTGATCAAGAAGATCAAGAGGGTTGATAATGTCGTGTCAAGAGCAGTAGATCATTGGTTTGATAGCACCATTGGAGGGTACATCACCGAGTTTGTTGTTGACAGAGTTGATCTGAAAATAGGGGGCTGACTTGTTTTGCTATGCAAGCACCCTCTACTCCATTAAAATAAACTTTTTAGGACCTTGCTCAATGTCTTAGTTATGCAAGATAATTTATGTGCCAAGTTTATGCATCTTTATTAATTGTTTATGTGTGAGGTCTTTGTAAGATTAAATATGTTGTTTTCATAAATACAACAACAAAAATAACTTGCAGCAAATAATAACCAGAAAACACTCACAATAAGAACAACATGATAAAGGAGTTCACCCCCAACTGGGCTACATCTCCTTGAGCCTCCATCAATGGACTAGGCTCTCTGGGATTAGTTTTTCAAAAATTATTTTACAAGTTGCTGCTCAACTCCAATGGATTTACATACTGTATCATTGGGTTCAGAATACATAAAAACCTCATAAATGACTAATAGAACTCTGAAAACGGATCATGGCTCATCCGGGCATGACCTCTTCTACATGTGACCTTGAGCTTCCCTGAGCTTCCTTGTGGAAAAAACACTTGTAAAGTCCTCAAATGGATCTGAAACCTATCCCAATGTGTTCAGAGCATAACAATTAGCTCAAAATGACTATTCAATCACAAAAAACAGACTTGGGCTCATCTGAGCATGACCTCCATCAATGAGGGCTTCAAGCTCCCTAGAGCTCTCTGAAAATTCAATGGTGAAAAACCTACAAAATAATTCTTCAAATGCCTTTGAAAATAGTTCCAATGGATTCAGAACGTCCAAAAACCCCTAGCTGGGATTTTTCGGCACCTCATTTGGCCAAAAGATGAAGAAGTTAGGCCTCCTGCCATCTTCCTCCTTCAAGCTTGTTGTCTTTGGTTCGCCAAAATGCACCTTTGTGTGTCCAACCTAGCCTCTGTGCTCAATCTCGTGCTAAAACCTAGCACCAGGTGCATAACCGAAAAGAAGGTGCAACTATAGAATGGTTAACGGAATTAAGGCCCCCAACCACCAAACTGTTGGGCGCATGGTCCATGTGACCACGTCTCCCGCACACAAAAAGGGCTACGTTTGCATGTGGTTTGTAGGCTCGACACATGTCTAGGCATGCAGTTTAAACCGTTGACAACTCTCGTGCATTGTTTAACTACCGATCATATGGGTGTACACTGAAACCGCGGGTTGGGGCTAAGCCCCAGCCCGACCCCCGCGCCAAAATACAACGTATTACAACTTAAATAGTTATGAAATGATATATAGAATAAGAAACAAGTAATGGCGCGCTGGTTGGGAGGCCTTTGCCAAGTCTTTGCATGTGCCTGGAGGTCACGGGGTCGAGTCCGGTGGACTCTCCCATAACTTTTATCATAAACCAAACATGGTATAATTTAAATAAATTTAAAACTATATAGTGTTAAGAAACACTATGGTGGAACATTGGTTGGTGGCCTTTGCCAAAGCCTTTGGTTAGTTATGGAGGTCTAGGGTTTGAATCCCACGGACTCCATATAAATTTTGAACTACACCATATACAAAGCTGCCACGTGGCACCAAACCATTTGCTACAATGATGCCACGTGTCAAAACAGGATTCGTCCACATCTGCCAATAATCAATTGCCACATCATCAACTGCCACCTCAGCGTATGGACATGCCACATCAGCTGTATGGCCTCTGCCACGTCAGCTGTACGGACTGTACAGTCAACAATTTTGTTTTTGCATGTTTGGCGAATCGAACAGATCATGATATCTCACTCATCCGACATCTGTTTGAACCTGTTCAAGTTGTGTTGGGTTCGTGACGACGAGGGATACGCACTCGTTCGTTTTGAGGCAATTCCGGGAACTTTGATTTTTGAGCAAAATTTTTACCCTTGGTCCAGATTCTGATCACACCTTCCCATTGAAAGGCTTTTGGACCCATAAAAGCTTATGATTCTCTGCCTGAGCTTCAATACTCTTCTACTTCCAAGTTCTATCAACTGATTCTACTTGAAAAGTCTTTTTGACAATCACCTAGATACCTTGACATGACTTGCACTGCAACTGGCTATGTCCCTCAACCACTGTTCTCTAGATGTTGTTGACCCACTATTCTCTTTGTGATTGGAAGACTGGCAGCCTTCCCACTGAGAATCAAGTCCCTCTTGCGAACTCTTTGGCGTCAAAACAATCCGCTCTCCAATGGCTGCAAAAACTTTCCTGCGACATCTTGTCACAAACCAAGAAAACCATCAATCTTGAAAACAAATTTATACAAGACTGAAAATGATGCCAACAAAGTCTTTTGGCTCTTCAAGCAAACGGTCGCATCTTGTACTTCATCAAAGCACATGGTTTTTTCCTGCATCTTGGTGTACTCAAAATTGACTTGCAAACCAACAACACCATAGACTAAACATAAGTCGAAAAACATGATCGACACAACATAGTCGTCAAGACAACATTGACACCAGTCGAGACTCATTTGAAACATATCGACCTTCCCAAAATGACAAGTCGACATTCATGAAACACAATCATGTTACAATCATGAGTCATTCATGATGAACTACCACCAATTTCACTGCTTACACATACACAAAAACACATGCATGTGCATAGCTCTTCAACTCTCCTTCAAGTACAAACATAAGTACATAAACCCAAAGCATGTGGGTACATAAGAGCTGAATATGAAAAAGATATATGGTTGTAACAAGTGAGCTTCATACCCCTCTTTTACATCCTCCTGGCGAAGTTGTGCAACAAACAAGAATGCCTTCAAACGAATTGCATTCACATGCAAACTTGCATTATACAAGTTGTGATAAATCGCTGCAACTTGTCATTCTTTCAACATAAATGCATGCATAAGGCTGGACTATGCATCTTCAAACAAAGAAATGCAAGCCTTACTTGCTCAATAAATCTAACCATTTCTTACCAAGCCAACTCAATGGTGAATTTTTCTGCTGAAAATCGTCTTCTTGTGAATCATCTTGACTCACATCGATGATGGAATCTCCTCTTCCATTCTTGATAGACTCTTTATCCATCTGCCTCTTGTGATGTGGATGAGTGGTTGGATGCAATGTCCAACATTGGTCAATGAGATGACCCCTCTTCTGGCAATGAGTGAAAATCTTTTGCATCCTCTTTTCAAGTTGTCTTTGCTTGGAAAGTTTCCTGAAAGTGGTCAATCTTTTCCAACATTTTGAAACATGATGGTTATATAAACCACAATATGTACATGGACTTTTTCTTCCATTTTTACATGCAAATTTATCATGTTTAACATAATCAAAAGCAACTAAATGATAGGCAGAATTATACCTTGAACATTCACCTTTATCGCCTCTTTGAGGAGGTGAATTTGAAGAGTTACAAGCTCTCCTTTGAAGACCAACAATAGTGTTCTTGTCCTCATCTCTGTCACAACTCTTTCGTTTCACACATTTGCATTCATCTTGAACACATACTTTGCATGCTTGAGGGATTGAACTTGAAACAAAATTTGTTCTTGGAACTTTTTCCCTTGTCTTCTCAACTTTGGAATTTGCTCCATCTCTTTGTTCATATCCAAGACCACAATACTTGGGCCTCTCTTCAACAACAATAGGCTTAAAAATGCCTTGTGCATACTTGCCTAACCCTCTACCTTCATAGCCCATTTTTAACAATAACTTGGGCCCTATTCATCTTGTGTGATTTTCAAAAACACCAAAGCATTCATCTTGAGAGGAATTTGTGTTCGACAACACAGGTATTCCAACAGAGGACGAACACCTTCAGTAACCACTCACATAACCAGATCAAAGATCAACACACCGATGTTTTCACGTGGTAAAACCCCTACGGGGAAACATCCACGGCCCCAGCCAAC
>ML818932.1:61331-92055 GCA_009831015.1 Picea engelmannii | reverse complement strand
TTTGAATCATCTTGTACTTGAACATTTAAGTGGGGTAAAAGGAGGTTGCCCCCTTGAAGAGGCTTATTATCTGAAATTATCTCTTTTTCAAGGCGTTGAGTACTTTTTCTGAGGTTTTTCTATGCTATATTGATATTTGGTTCCTAACAGGTCAAGGGATATATACAAAATTCAAGAAGAAGTACAGCAAGAAGGAAACACTACGCATTATAATTCTCTAGGAAGAGGAAACTTATGATATCGAGAATGTGGTCCTCAACTTAGGGTCGGAGGTATGATATGCAACTACACCTGAATCCTCAAAGAGAAGGAAAAATATGCAACTACACCTGAATGCTCAAATTGGAGAGTATGATATCGACTATGTGGTCCTCAACTTAGGGTCGGAGGTCAATGTCATGACGAAGAAGACCTGGGCATTGATGGGAAAACCTAAGTTGATCTATTCCCCTATCAGGCTTAGGATGGCTAATCAGAAAGTTGTAAGTCCCTTTGGAAGATTGGAACATGTCCTTGTGGACATCAATGGAGTAAGGACGTTTGCAGACTTTGAGGTGATTGAGATCATTGATGATAGTTGTCCTTACCTTGCACTATTAGGAATTGATTGGGCTTTCAATAATTCCACTATGGTTGATTTAAAGAAAAGAAGAATGATGTTTGAAGGAGATGGCCTTAGGGTCATTGCACCTTTGGATCCTGATGAAGGTCAGAGATACATAGAACCCATTAGAGAAGAAGACCTCGCATATGAACTAGAAAACATATACCGATTAACATCTAGACAATAGGATTACATTAATCATACAGCGGATGGGAACCTAAGATGGAGAAGTGACAACGCATGTTCATCAAATTCAAAAGAATAACTGGAGAACTGACAGAACAAAATGTATGAAGTATCTACAAGGAGATGTGCTATATTAACCCGAGAAGTTCACTGGATTGACACAACAGTAAGTAACTTGCCCACCTTTGATGGTCTAAATCATTTAGAAGAATTCTTGTTGGACTTTGAATAAATTGTACCAACACAACAAAGAGTTTTGGCAATGGATGAGGCCTTGAAAGAAACCCTAGCAAGATGGTGGGGGACAGACAAAAACAACATTACATACTGGGTACAATGTCTCACTTTGATGACAGTGCGATTTTCCAAGAAAATAGAATGTTGTGAAGTTAGGTACACAGGTCGAAGTTGTCCGAAGGACCATGTGCAAAGTTGTGAGGAATCCTGGAGTAGCATTCCTCAAGAGAAGTGGGTGCACAAATTCATCAACACACTGGACACAACCCCTATCAACTGGTATATTCAATAAGAACGGTGCCTCATCACTACAGATTGGGAAGGTATGGCCCAGAACTTTGTAACTACCTTTTTGTTTGAAAGTCAATATCCTATAGTGGATCAAGCGTTACAGATTGTAAGATAGAAATTATTTGAGGACGCACCTAGCCTCCCTTTGGAACAAGAAGAGGACGAATGGACTGCGCCTCTCCAGAAACTGCAAGGCTATTACAATATCAATGATGACGAAGACGATGATCCTAGGAAGGTGAACATCGCCGAAACAGAAGGCCAAAGATACATAGAAGGACCAAGAATTGAGTGACCTTTCATTGAACAACCAATTAAAATAAAAAAAGTCAATATTGGAACAGAGAAAACACCAAAGCTTGCAAATGTTGGATATTATTGGGATGATGCCACTATTGACAAGATCACAGAGTTACTGCATGATTATCAGGACTTGTTTCCAACCAAGTTCACTGATATGAAGGGAATTAAAGGGCCCATGGGAGAGATGAGGATCCCTTTGAAACCAGATGCAAGGCCAATTAAACAGAGACCCTACAGATTGAACCCTAAATATAAAGAGAAAGTGAAGGTTGAACTCGACAGAATGTTGGAGGCAAGAATCATAGAACCTTTTAAGAGTCAAAATGGATTAGCCCTATGGTGGTGCAGGATAAAAAGACCAGAGAGATCGGGATCTATGTAGATCTCATGAAGCTAAATGATGCATGTTTGCATGACCCATTCCCTACACCATTTACTGACGAAGTGTTAGATAATGTAGGAGAACAAGAGGTATATTCTTTTACAGATGGATTTTCAGGATACCATCAAATCTGGATTGCCAAGGAAGATCGCCATAAGACCACATAGGCAACAAAATGGGGATCCTACCAGTATACAGTGATGTCATTTGGATTGAAGAATGCCCCAGCCATCCTTTCCAGGGTAGTGGTCGAAGCATTCAAGGAGTTTTTACATAAATTTCTGGAAGCATATTTTGATGATTGGACTATTTTTAGCTTATTACAAAATCATATCAAATGTTTAAGACTAATATTGGATAAGTGTAGGCAGTGTCATATTTCCTTGAACCTGAAGAAGTGCATCTTCTTTTCACCCTTTGGAGTGTTGTTAGGTCATATTGTGTGTAAACAGGGATTGTTGGTAGACCCATCTAAGATTGCCATTATAGTTGATTTTCCCCCTCCTACTTCAGTCAAACAGTTGTGCACTGCACTGGGACACACTGGATACTACAGGAAATTCATTAAAGGCTATGCACAGATCACAACACCCATGGAGAAACTTTCAAAAAAAGGCTGTTAGTTTCATTTGATAGAAGAATGCCAGTAGAGCTTCGACACACTGAAACAAAAAATGGTTACTGTGCCTATTCTGGTTTTCCCAGATTGGATCAAGGAATTTCACGTGCATGTCGATGCATCTTCTATTGCATTAGGAGCTGTGTTAGCACAACTGGGAGCTGGAGACATTGACCACCCGTTATCCTTTGCTAGAAAGAAGATATCAACAAATGATATTAATTACACCACCACTGAGAGAGAAGGGTTAGCCATTGTGTATGCACTGCAGAAGTTTCTCCACTACTTGTTGGGAGGACACTTTAAATTTTTTATTGATCACTTTGTGCTAAAATACCTAGTCAAGAAGCAAGCCAGTGTTGGGGGGGGAGAATATGCAGATGGCTTCTGCTATTTCAAGAATATGATTTTGAGATCATGGTTAAGCCAGGAAGAATGAAAAAAGGTCCTGACCACTTGTCGAGGTTGGAACATGGAGAAGAGCCTACTAGTTTGGAGGATACACTGTCGGATGCACAGTTGTTGGCCATTAGAAAGATTGATGATCACTTCATGGAGATAGTCTAGTTCCTGACAATAGGAATGGCACCTAGTGAATATAAAATCACCCAGAATAAACAGTTGGTAGTGCACGTTGCAGACGTTTCACTTATAACTGGACAACTATACAAGATGGGACCTGATGAGATATTGAGGAGGTGTGTTATGGAGGCAGAGCAACCATTGATCCTCACAGAAGATCATGAAGGCATTGCAGGAGGACACTACGTAGGAAAAGAAACAACATAGAAGGTTCTTAGAGCTGACCTCTAGTGGCCTACCTTACACAGAGATGCTAAGGACTATTACAGATTCTGTGATGTATGCCAAAGAGTTGGGAAACCGTCCAGAAGAGATGAAATTCCTTTAGCACCGCAGCTGACCCTACAAGCATTTGAGAAATGGGTCATTGACTTCGTGGGACCTATAAACCCACTAGGCAAATGCACAGGAGCCAGATACATAATCACTACGACAAAGTACTTGACCAGATGGGCCGAAGAAAGAGAAATTAGAGATTGTAGTGCAACTACAACTGCGCAATTCATATTTGATGACATCATAACCAGGTTTTGATGCCTGAAGATCCTTATGAGTGATCAAGGCACACATTTTATTAATAATACCATTGAAGCCTTGATCAAGGAATTTGCAGTCCATCATCAAAAGAGCACACCCTACCACCCGCAAGCGAATGGGACAGTTGAAGCATTCAATAAGATCTTGGAGACAGCACTGACAAAGATTTGCAATGTGAACATGGATGACTAGGATTTAAGAGTACCAACAGTACTATGGGCCTATAGAACCACTTGCAAGAAGCTAACAATGAAGACCCCCTTTAAGTTGGCTTATGGTCTCGAAGCAGTTGTCCCGATGGAATATTTGGTCCCAAGCTTAAGAATTGTAGCCTTTATAGATAATGGATGACATTGGCGATGTTCAAGAGAGGCTCGCACAGTTAGTCGAAATAGAAGAAGACAGATTTATTGCAGGATTCCATCAGTAGGTACAGAAGGAAAGAGAAAATTCCTACCATGACATACATATCAAGAAGAAGCCACTTAAGCAAGGCAATTTGGTACTGATATATGACAGTAAATTCATGAAGCATCCAGGAAAGTTCAGAACACATTGGTTGGGGTGATATGAGGTTGTCTATGTCATGGAAGGAGGAGTTGCACAGTTGAAGACCTTGAATGGAGAATGGAAGGAAGGTTTGGTGAACGGGAGCCGATTGAAACTGTACTATGACAACCAATTGCCTCGCAGCTCTCACTTAAAGCATAAGGAAAAGGATCCAAGTACTAGGTGCAGTTGAAACTGGGTACCAGACATAGGAAAGACAGTCTACACATAATGGGGAAGGAAAGAGAATAAATCCCAGGCTTCTCCGCATAGCCTAAAGACAAAGAAAATCAGAAGGGTCAGATCTAAAGTGCCTCCGGACGAGTCACAGGTGATTGTAGGGGGGATGTTGGCCCTTGGGTATGGAATTAAGAGAAAAGTAAGGCAGAAAAGACGGAATGAGAACTACACGGAAGACACGGTAACCGATACTGGATCGAAGTGAGCAGAAGAGAAGAAAAGATGGAGCGAAGTAAGAGAAAGAAAGCCATTGGATGAGGAGATCGAGGATGATAAATCAGCAAGGAAGACGAATCGTGGACAACTCAGCAAGAGGAAAAATATTTTGTTGGATGATTTGGAGCACCACGCAATAAGGAAGGAAAGACAGTTACCGTGTTAGATCTGACAGATAAATGTGCGAGGTAGGACTAAGTTGATAAATGACATCTAGATGTTGTGTTGTTCTTGCATTGGATCCACTTTTTATTCCCTTGGTTGTAGACATCTGTGCCCTACAACCCCCCATAACTACTTCGTGTGAGACTGCATCTGCCTCACAGGTGTTTCCTAAAGGGCCAGTAGTTAGGGCTTGTTGGTGCGCTCTTGGAGCTGAACCCTGGGTCTGCCCCTGTGCCAATAAGGATCAACATAATGCTAAACAACCTAAGGAAGCATGGGTAAAATCCCTTAACTTCTAGCCACCATGATAAGTTAGATAAGGGGGGGTCCTGCAATGAAATATTAACCACAACTTTGGTCTCACAAACCTAGGCTATATAGTTGAGAGGATAAGGTATTTAACATGAGAAATGTGTGAAATAAAAGGAAATCAAGAATTATGTGTTTTATATTTAATTTATGCCTTATTAAGACATGGTAAGAATAGAATTCTTATACAGTAATTCCATGTCCAAAGGTAAAGACTTAAAATGGTGGCTCTTCCTGAAATAGTAGTAAATATTTGCATGAAAATAAGTGGGTAGTAAGTCTTGGAAGAAACATAATTTTTACTGTGGAAAGTTTTAATTCCAAGAGATTTAATTTTCTGGAAATAAACTCAAATAAATAAATACATGTGATTATATATTCTAATTGGTTTAGTGGGCAGAATTTGCATGGTTAATGGTACCAATTATTTTCTTATTAATTCTAAATATTAAGAGGAGGAAGCCTGACATTGTAAACCATATGATGCATACTTGTGCACGAGAAGTGGAGAAGCTCAAAATTTCTTCTTTTGGGAAAAATATTAATTTTATTAAATTAACCAATCACATGGATTTGTACTACACATTGGTCAAATCTATAATTTTGGGAGATCTTCCTTAGTGTATTTTTTGGTTTTAATTAATTGTAAAATTGTGGAAGTATTCTTCCTTTCTCCCAACAACATAACATAATAATAATAAATCCTACCTAGCTATCGAGAATCGAGGTTTGATCTTCGAGGGTGCACATGATAGGGGTACACTCGGGAACCAACAAAGTATAATAATACTAAACCAATGGGCTATCAGGAACTGGAAGATCGAGAGGAAAATGATATTGTGGTAATTGATACCCCTGATGGTTGATACAATATTATGTTATTATAATAATATTTAACCCCCACCAGGAAGTCACGTACCGGGGGATGGAAACGTCAAGGTGCATGTGATAAGTGTTTTACTCGGGACCGATATAAAGTAAATACCAATATTAACCACCCCCCCCCCCACTAGAGTATCAGGAAGTTGGAGATGTAACGATGCATGTGATAAACGATATACCAAGGGGCCAATAAATATAAATATTTTGGTGTCATTAAAACCTCACCGAATGATCGGGTACCGGGAGGTTGAAGGGAAGGTAAGTATGGTAAGTGGTAGACATGGGGGTCTATAGGGCTGATATAATATAATAGTATTAAATTTCCCTGAGTATCTTGCACCCGGAAATAAAAAGGGTTGTGCGCATTGAAAGTTAAATGCTCGAGGGTCGGTGAAATTATATTAATTTAATAAACCTCGATGCAATATAATATTAAAATATTATTATAAATTCCCTACTGGGATACTAGAGCTTGAAAATGGTAAGGAGGTAGCTTTTAAAATTAATAAACCCAGGGTAAAGTAAACCCTCAGTATCTATCGAGCCGGTAAATTAGACTAAGCAAAAATGTCATTATGTGGGATATTGAATTAAGGAGGATTAATTAGAAAATAATGCAGATTTAATAAATAAAATCCTAAGGTGGGGGATTTTAATGTAATTGTGTGTATATTAACTTAATGAGATTATATGGCATTGAGAGTGTCAATCCACATGTGCCACATGTCAAGTCAGGTGGCGGGTTAAAATTTGGCCACGTGTCCAAGGTGCCAACTGGACTACCGACATATCGCTTATCAGGAGTATGTGATAGGGTGGTGTCGGAATGGACCGATACCTAGTAGGTCGATATTGACATATCCGGTATCGACAAAAGGTAATTCAAGTGATGTGGTGGTGTTGGAATGGGCCGATACCCGATAGGACAATATTGGTATGTCGAGAATCGACTGAATGTAAGTCAGGTTGCATTGAGTGTAGAGGGGTCGATGGCATCGATGAGTAAATTAATACGTGAGTGTCATGTCATTAGCGAAGTCAACAGACATGTATGCACCAATTGGACCATGTGGATGCCATGTGGGTGCCAAATGGGCATGAGAGAGTTTTGACAATAAGGCTTGAACCTTAGGAGGCCATAACTTTTGATCCAAATCTCGGATTTGAACATGGTTACTGTTAACACATAGAATCGATTCTCCTTTCCACCATCTATCCATTTAAAGTGTCAAGACAAATTTTGGTGTATGCACTTCCAACTCACTAAGAGAAGTTCGCAATGTACTCTAAGTACTTTTATTTGTCATCATTTGGCATCATTGTATTAAAATATCATGACAAAGGAGATTTCATTGTTCTTAGCACCATATTTAACCAACTTTCTAGGGATTATGTTATAGATTTCCTAACAGTTTCCTCGAAGTATGCATTTCATGTTTGAATTTGATGCTACGAACTAGTAGAAAGGCATTGCAAACTACTGAAGAGGAGGGTTGGAGGTTAGGCTACTTGTAGACACCCTTGTGCAAATTCAAAGATATGAACATCAAACTCAGGGTCATCATGTACTCTATGAGAATTTGTTTCCTATTTGAAGGTAAATAAAGGGGTTTGGCTGCTTGTTTTTCCTTTGGTGCTGTGAACTGGCACAGGCACTGTGAACTGGCTGAAAAGGGTGTTGCAAACTCATTTCCTGTAGCAACTGCTTATAAATATTTGATCATAAATCCAAAACGGTGATCTGGGTTTTTCTGAAATTTTTTGAGGAGGAGCATGATAATGGAATTGACTTGTTGAACAAATTGCAGCCTGAACTAGTTTGGAATTCGAGAGTTATAATTAAAACACCAATGCACTGCAAACTAGTGTTGCAAACTATCTATTTCTCATAATTGTCGGAGATTCGCCTTGTTTGGAGGTTTCCACCTGTCAAGGAGGGTTCGAATGACTTCTCATAAATCAGTTAGATGCTAAGGGACACCTGCACCTAAGAATTAACTCCATTAAGACCTCATGCAGTGAGTTGGAAACAAATTTATTAATGACTTCCAACCACTTCCTGAAAATTAGCAATTTGTTGGATCCTTGTCTCTTTGATTGTTGCCACCTATCTCCAAGGCCTAGAATCCAATAGAAGAGATGGGTTTCAACCTCCTAAGCATATTTTGTATGTTATTTTATATTTAATGGGTGAGAGGAATCAATAGAAGGGTTGGAATGGAGTGATAGAGACTCATATCTTTATATTGTTTATGTAGCAGAAGAGTACTTCTTACTGTATGTATTGGATTTAAGATCCTTTGAATAATGGAAGTCATTTCTTTTTCTTATCATCTTATTTCTGTCTAATTTTGATTACAGTCCATTGAAATATTTAGTTGACTAAGTTGTAACTTTATTGCAATAGATGATCTGTTATGGTACTTGTGCAAATATATAAGAATTTTCATCTTTGATTATGAGAAGATTTTATTTCAGAGAGTTCTTCCTTATATGTATGTCATACTACCTGATGCAGATGCTAGGAATTTCACATTCTTCTTATTAAGTCTTCCACCTACTCATCCTATTTACTATAACCCTGATCAAAGTTATTCAGAGCCTTATTTGGTTGTGCATATTCTATGAAGTAAATTGTGATTGACATTATTTTCATATTCTTTCATCCAATTGTCATTTACTACAAATTTTATCTTCCACACTTTGATGGGTATTGTTAACACGTAAGATTGTATGGGTCAAACAATTCACCTTGGTTTTTTTTTTTAGTCATAAGATTTATAGGACATAGGTTTTGAGTCTTTAGGTTGTAATCATAAAGTTAGATTTGGTTTCAAAACAAATAAGGTTATGTCTAGCCTTGTTCTAAAGTTTGAGCTATGTGATTGTTTTTATGACAAGGATCCTGTCAAGGAGGATTTATGGTTTTCAGAGCCTAAAATTTAACCATTTCTCCAAGTATTATTTCATACCATCAACTTAAAACCTCCTAGAAGTGTGTGAGATATATTTGAGTTGGCGCTGCGAACTGGCGTTGCGAACTAGTTAAGGAGGAGCGTTCTAGCTTGGATAGGTTGCATGCACTCACGTTCGGACTTATAAAAATCCACAACAACCTTAGAGATACCATGTAATCTATGAATTTTTTCATACAATTTAAAAGGCTGAGAGAAGGGTTTTTTATTTTTTTATCATTGGCATTGCGAACTAGAAGACAGGTGCACTACGAACTCATTTCATGTAGCATTTGCTTCTAAACATTTGATCATAACTCCAAAAAGGGGATGTGGGTTTTTATAAAACATTTTGTGGAGGATAATGATAATGGCATTGACCTGATAACCAAATTTCAGCCTAATCAAGTTTTTAATTCGAGAGATATAATTAAAACACCAGTGCGTTGCAAACTGGCACTGCAAACTCTTTGTTTTTCATAGTTGTTGGATATTCACCTTGTTGGAGGCTGCCGCCTGTCAAGGAAGGTTTGAATGGTCTCATAGGAGTTATTTGGACAAGAGGGACATGTGTTCCATCTCCAAATCAATCAAAATGACCTGTTTCAAAAGGCATTTATCAATATAGACAAAATAAAAAAAAAATCAAAAAAAATCGTTAGGCTGTTGTTGGAATCTTTTGTAACAAGAATCCTAAATGGAGGAGGATCCTATGTAACTCTTTGGTTTCAACCTCCTTAGGGTAGATAGATATTATTCACTATAAATGAAATGGTTTTTTATGATAAAAGGGTTCAGTTCATGATCCAAGAGAGGAGAGAGTTGCAGGGGCAGTTTATTTGTGTGTGACTGTAAGCCTGAGGGCATGTTATTGTTAATACATTTCTTCCATTGAGGATTCATGAGATTTTTCTTATCAACATTTTTTATTTGTATTTATTTCTCCTTCATCTCACTTGGAATACTATAAATATCATGGTGGCCTATGATTAGGATATTCATGAGCTGCAAAGGATTTGCAGTGATTTCCTTTTAATTATTGTTTTTTCAAGTATTCTTCACTCAATTTGACATAAAGGATCTATGTTTTGTGAACATTTTGCTTTATGTTTTTTCCTCTCCATTCTTCTACCTGATAGTATATAAGCTTTGTCTAATGTGCAGCTCAAATTCCTTCAATCTGCATGATGTTATGACTTCATGCCCAATGGAATGCCTCTGCAGATAGTTTGATGCCCTTTTTCTTTATCTTTATTACTAATCCACCAACCATAAACTTGATTTTGTTATTTACATTATGATGGGTACTAGGATTGCACTCATAGCAGTCTAAGTGTGACTGTTAGTGCTAACATTTTTGGCGTTGTTGTCGGGGACGACAATGAAGCCACCTTCCTTGGGTGAGCTATGATGATTAGATCTAGCTTTGGATGGTGAAATGAAGCTAGACACTTTTAGACTGCTTATCTTTAACCATGACGAATCCATTGTTCAGATATCTATTGGAAACTCCATTGTTTTGAAATGGACAAGATCCTAGCTCAGAGGTATTCTTTCTGTGATTTTTCAAAGATAGTCGGTTTTCCAAATCTAGTGCCTAGTAGAGATGAATGGGAAGGTTGCCTTCCCATATGTAGAGGAGAAGATTGGGAAGTACCAGTTGAACACTTGCTAGATTTCCATGATTTTATTCATCGATTTCATATAGTGCATGAGGATGTTCAGATCAAGATTTTCAGGTACTCATTAGAGGGAATAGCTCGTGACTGGTGACAATATCTTCCAGATGCCAGTATCAACTCTTTGACATGTTTTCATGTTCCTTTTAATTTGTTTTGTAAGGAGTATTTTTCTGTTGAACATCTTTATGAAAAATGTTGTGATAAGTTTTCTTTACTTTGCAAAGACTTTGCTTATCACATAAAGCATACTTGTGATGAAGAATTTTCCATAGAAGAAAGTAATTTTCATGATGATCAAGAGGTTTTGAATGATCTTCATTATGATATGCCTTCACAAGAAAATGGACTAGAAGTAGATAGACATGTCTCTAATACACTACTTGTTGACAGCTCCCATTTTCAACTTGATTATTACAAATATAAAAATGAGCTAGTCCCAACTATAGATCTTGAGATCCCATTTCATATTCACCCATATTCACTGGAAATCGGTGAAAAGAGTGGAAATATGTCATCATAAGAAAAAAGTTCTTGGATTGTAAGTATGATTTTTCAAGGAAGTATGTGTGGTTGTCATTATGTCTCTATTGTTACTTAGTGCTCAGTTTCCGAGATAAGGATGAAGATCTTTCAGTCACAAATTTATTTGTATGGTTACTGAGAAAATTTGTATATATTTGAAGGTTCAAGTATTTCAGTAGTTAGGAGTAGGAATGTATATAAATAAGTTTTCCATGCAAGCATTTGGTTTTCAATTTGAATGCAACATTCTATTTGCATTTGGTTTGCAGTGGTTTTTTTTTTCAGTGTGTGAATGTTCTTAGTTTTCAATAAGGAGCGGAGGTGCTCTCAGGCATATAGGTTTTGTGGACAGAGATGGAATGGATAAGGCACTGGAACTGCATGTTCTTGGCAGCTCACAGGGAGCATGCCATCCCATGTGGAGCCAAATGTTAACACATAAGATTGTATGGCTCAAAAAATTCACCTTGGTTTTGTTTTTTAGTCATAAGATTTATAAGACATATGTTTTGAGTCTTTAGGTTGTAATCATAAAGTTAGATTTGGTTTCAAAACAAATAAGATTATGTCTAGCCTWGGTTTAAAGTTTGAGCTATGTGATTTTTTTTATGACAAGRATCATGTCAAGGAGGATTTATGGTTTTCAAAGCCTAAAATTTAACCATTTATCCAAGTATTATGTCATACCATCAGCTAACAACCTCCTCGAAGTGTGTGAGCCATATTTGAGTTGGCGCTCTGAACTAGTTAAGGAGGAGCAGTGTAGCTTGGATAGGTTGCAGGAACTCACGTTCAGACTTATCAACATCCACAACAGCCTTAGAGATTCCATGTACTCTATGAATTTTTTCATACAATTTTAAAGGCTGAGATAAGGGATTTTGATGTTTTATCATTGGCATTGCGAACTGACAGACAAGGGTGTTGTGAACTCATTTCATGTAGCATCTTCTTCTAAACATTTGATCATAACTCCAAAACGGTAATGTGGGTTTTTATGAAATTTTTTGTGGAGGAGAATGATAATGTCATTGACTTGCTGACCAAATTTCATCCTAACCCAGTTTGTAATTCGAGAGATATAATTAAAACACCAGTGCGCTACAAATTGGCGATGCAAACTCTTTGTTTTTCATAGTTGTTGGATATTTGTCTTGTTTAGAGGTTGCCACTTGTCAAAGAAGGTTAGAATTGTCTCATATGAGTTATTTGGACATGAGGGACATGTGTTCCATCTCTAGATCAATCAAAAAGACCAGTTTCAAAAGACATTTATCAATATAGACAAAATCCCAAAAAAATAGGAATTTGTTAGGCTTTTGTTGGAATATTTTGTAACAAGACTCCTAAATGGAGGAGGATCCTATATAACTCTTTGGTTTCGACCTCCTTATGGTATATAGAGGTTATCCACTATAATTGAAAGGGTTTTTTATGAGAAGAGGGTTCATTTCATGATCCAAGAGAGGAGAGAGCTGCAGGGGCAGTTTATCTGTGTGTGACTGTAAGCCTGAGGGCATGTTATTATTAATACAATTCTTCCATTGAGAATTCATGAGAGTTGTCTTATAATCATATTTTATTTGTCTTTATTTCTCCTTCATCTCACTTGAATAAAGTTTCAGACTATGAAGATCATGGTGGCCTGTGATTAGGAGATTCATGAGATGCAAAGGATTTGCAGTGATTGCCTTTTAATTATTGTTTTGTTCAAGTATTCTTTAGTCTATTCGACGTAGAGGATATCTATTTTGTGAACATTATTCTTTATGTTTTTTCCTCTCCATTCTTCTACCTAATAGTATATAATCTTTGTCTGATGTGTAGATCAAATGCCTTCAATCTGCAAAATGTTATGACTCCATGCCCAATGGAATGCCTCTGCAGATAGTTTGCAACCCTTTTTATTTATCTTTATTACTGATCCACCAACCATAAAATTGATTTTATTATTTACATTATGATGGGTACAGGGATTGCACTCATAAAAGTATGAGTGTGACTCTCAATGCTAACAGGGACTGATTTTGCACTCATAGCAGTCTGAGTGTGACTCTCAATGCTAACAGTTACAGTCATTGGAAATCTCATGATGAGAAGAATATGATGTTTCTCTCGAAAAGAGGCTTCGATATGGTTTAAGGAAAAGGAAAATTTTGATACGCCACCCCTTTAAGAGAACCTAAGGTGTGGGTAGGTTACATTTCCCGTCTTGGTGGCATACCAGTCACCCACCTTTCCAACAACCTACATTTATTTATTCAACATGTATTTTTCTAGCACACAAAACAACAATTGATACAAGGGAGCTAACTGCTGACAAATTTAATTGTAATGCATTTGATACTTGTGTTCCCACAAATTCTAGCAATAGAAGTGTATCAATGGATCATTGGATTGCCATTGCCAACCCATCCCTGGGAAGGTATTGATGATGTAGGTGGTGTCCAGAAGATATGAAGCCATGTATAAGGATGAATGTGTTCCAAGGGATATATGTTTTTCCACAAAGATGTCTTGAACCAGGGTAGTGGAGAGGAATGCTCCCCAATTTAAGATTGTGCATGTCTTGGTGACTAAATATATTAAAAGAACCCATGATTCTCTGAGCTATGTGGCATCCTCTTCACCATATAACCTACTTAGAAGAGATATTGTTATCTTATATGGAGTTCAAAGAAAGCTAGTTGAGTATGTTCATGTTCTTCTGGATCTAAATAATTTTCCATGTACCCACCAACTCTTCATGACATCTCTACAATTCAAGGGGAACTACAACATCCATTCATCATTAAGATCAACTTATGATGCAAGAAACTTGTAGTATAAGTCTAGGGAAAATGCTTGGATTGAAGCAATGGATTTTTTTGTTAGTGTCTTAGATAAGCCTATGATAAATATTTTCCTAGTAAATGAGCTAGGCAATGGTCTCTGCATAGGGGAACACAATAGGATGGGAAACTACCTTATGTAACTATGAGTGTTTGATGGATTGGTAGACCCCTTCATTTGGATTGGTTTCTTAGGAGAGGAGTGGAATTTTTGGGTACGCCTCTTCCCAAAACATATGGTACAAGTCTCCCCACTTGAAGATTATGCCAAGTTCCATTCAACACTTTGTGTCGGCATAGGTTGGTGTTGGGGTGCCGAAGTCTATTTCCAACTTAGCCACCTTGTTTTTTGGGATCAACTCAATTATGGGCTATTTCTACTTCCTATCCTTCTTAGAAGCCATGCCAAAATCCTATATCTCATCCATATCAACAAAAACAAACATTAATAATGTTGGCTCAAAATAAATTTAAAAAACAAAATGTATGGAAATGACAAACAAGGGTTTTAAGAGGATCTTATCTTCTAGTGTTGGTTGTTTTCAGGGGGAATCTTTGTTCCTGAGAAGGATGTTTTAGTGTATACCTCAAAAAAATTTGTATTAATCGTAGTTCATGCATTGGGAGAGTTCATTTGGACTTGGTTTAAAGGTGAAGGGTACCACTCCTTGTGGGTATTAATTGTCTTTAGATGTGAATGGTATTAAAGCTAGGTTTGAAATGAAGAAAGGGGATTGAGGCCATACCTTTTTTGTATGACCGGAAAGTCCAAGTGTTCAAATACTTAGAACATTTAGGCACATGAAGGTTTGATTTTTGCAACAGACAAGTTGAATTATCTGGGGTTTGTGGCCAACCAAAACGACTCATCATTATTCGTCTATAGTAGTTTAAAATTTACATGAGGAAGAAGTGGTGAGGGCGTTCAAGTTTTGGTTGGAGGGTTCAAGGATTTTTCTTGAATATTGGACACATTTTGGGTGCATGAGGAGAATAAAGAAGAAAATCCTTGGTGGAAAAGGGAATTATCCACTACCTGAAGCGAATCTAAAAAATTGGGTTTGATTGGCCGATAAAAAATAATGGGTTGGTCAATAAAAGGGTTCATCACTCGAAGGGTTTTCCAGTAAAAGCAAGGGAAATTCCGTCATTGTATTTTTATTTGGTCATTTGGGAGATTCTATGACCAAGTGGTAAAGGGGCAGTGGATACAAAGGTAGATTCTCCTTTTTTTCAAACTAATAGAAGTTATAAAAAACAAAATGTCTTCCACGTGTACTCTATTGGAATAGAAAAACATACCTGGAGAGAGGCAAATGGTGAGTTGGGTGAGGATGTATATGGCTCTCATGGTAGCTTCACAAATTTTCATGTACTTGGTAACTTCAATGACGTTGACATGCTCAATGAGGGTGAAGAAATGAGGTAGAATGATAAAGAAATGAGCCAATGTTCCCTTTTCTAAACAAAAATGACATTTTTTTACCCTTTTAATATGTCAAATCAATGTCAAACCAAAATGTTGTGCATGTTGAAGTTTAAGTGAGGAATGATAAAGGCTTAGTGTAATGTCTTTGGGAAATTTGTTGAGCTTGCGATGTATCGCATCTCTAGAAATTTCTCAGTATGTGAGAAAGGAAACTTTTTGCGAAGTTTCAAAATTTGGTGATTCAAGGTGTGTTGTTGCAAGGGAAAAAAAAAATCGAGTACGATACGTCACAAAAGATGATAATTTCAAGGGGTACGATATGTCACGATGAAATTCATTTTTTGTGCGATGTATCGTGGCCTAGGAAGTTTTCAAACATCGCAATGTGTCGCAAGGAAAAGTGTTTTCAAGTGTGGTACATTGCGAGGGACCAAAACTTTGAGAGACATGATACACCAAGTTTTCCAAAATTTTCCAAGTTTTTTGTGTCACAAAGAAAAAGAAGTTTTCATGCGATGTCGTGTATTGCATCGAAAACAAACTTTGATACAATGTATCGCACCAAGGGAAGTTTTCTTGCAATGTGACAAAATAATTTTTCACAAGTTTTGAAGGCTGTGACAAGGAAAAACAATGCTCAAAAAGGTTAGGACGAGAGATCCAAAACAACTTTTAAAGCCTGATGAGATCTAAGAAGAGTGTCAAAGACTCATTACATGAAAAATCTTCTAAGTTATAGATCAACTCAAGGAAAATTCCATGAAAACTCAAAGTCTAAAAATTGGAGGGGCCCCAATCCATTTTTCCTTTATGAGATGACAAAAACAAAAAATGATATGAGAGAGTTGTTACTTGTTCAATAAAAGGTTGGTAGTGTAAGAAATATTTTGAAATTATGAATTAATGTGAGTAAATACCCAAAACATTTAAAAAAAATTGATTTTCTCTCCAACCCTCTTAATATTGCAAAAATCAAAATTACATTAAATAACATAAATCTTATTTTTTCTTAAAATCCTTACTTTTCATGAAAAAAAAAAGGTATGTATCTTACTAAATCTTACTAAGACTAAATCTTACTAAGAATTAAGATTGGGTATTTCATCATAAATCTTAATTTTTCTTAAAATATTTTATTTATACTTACATTAAATTTTAATTTTAAATTTTTTATTATATTATTAAACTTTATAATTTTTTATTTATCAAAATTAAAAAAAATTATATATATTTTTAAATATTTTTATTATAATAATAAAATATTAAAACAAATGAATTTATTTATTTTATTTTTAAAATATTTAACAAACAAAAATTAACTTTAACTTTAATAACAATTATAATTGTATTTTAATTTAAACATTTATTATATTAATTTATAACTTTATTATAATATAACACATTTTTTATTTTTTAAAATATTATAATATATAATTGGTTGAGAGTTATGAACACTTTTTTATGCATGGTTTTGGTTTTGAAACCAAAACCATGCATAAAAAAGACACCTACTTGTAGTAATGTAATTGAAAAGACACCCATTGCCTCACCAATGTTTTTTCATCTTCTCTTTCTCTATTCAAGCACTATGGAGGAAAATGGAAACCATCATTGAGAAATGATTGGATGGAGGGTTGAAATCAACAAGCATATGAGGGCATGTGTGGCATAAACATTCATTGTTACAAATATTCGTTATGGCATTTTTTCCACGAGTGGGATTAGTTATTCTTATTTTTGGTTAAGATTCTTAGTTTTATGGTAAATTCCTCCTTTGTATCAGTGTTTAGTTCAAAAGTTCATCGTATTTTAAGATTTGAAAAGTTCATCGTATTTTAAGAAATTTGACTATGGTGCATTGGTAGTGTATGATATTTAAGAAGTATTGTTTTTTTTTCATGAATTTATATGAATAAATAGTGAGTGAATAACAAATTGAATGTATTTATGAATAATATTTATTAATTAAATACAAGAGTTAATGTTTTTAAAGTTGGTTTGGGTAGGGGTACAAATAACATTGCAAAGTTTATGGTTCTAAAATTAGTTTTTATGTTTGTAGTTAAAAAATGTGTCTCTAAGGGGTGGTAGGTGTGGGGATCCTTTACTATTCCAGAGGAAAAGAAGAAGTATCTTATGTTTGGGGTCTTGGAATTTTTACTAACAACTAGGCAAATGCTTACAGATTGATGCAAGGTTTGAGACTAGCATTAGATCATCATATAACATCTATCATTGTGGTAGGAGACTTCAATATACTCGTACAATCAATGCACAAACCTTCTCATGGTGCCAATCATAAAATAACATGAATGTTGGCTAGGATCTCACAAGAGGTATCAAGGTTTCGCAAAATAAATTTATTCATAGTTCTAAGGGAGAATAACTTTGAAGTTGACACACTCACAAATGAATCCACGAGACTTAAAATTGGGGTTCTAAGGGTTAATTTCTCAATAGTTTATCAAACCATACCTTCAGAAACTCCATCCATGAAATGGAAAGTACTATCTATTTGATGAGACACATGTGGTTCATGATGCAGATCTATTGTCCAAGCTCAACCATAAACACGATGAGACTCACATCCTCCTTACACATTTTCAGTTTGGTGTGGAAGTCTATTATTAAGTTGGATTTGGTTTTATACCCTGGTGGAGGTGGAACAATTTTGAAGTGTTTTGGGAGGTTCGGGGGGTATGCAGGGTTCTTATCCTTCTTGATGCTAGATAACAGGACTATTCCACAACTCTTTCTAGGTGTGACATAACTACCAAGTTGGTGACTCTAAACTTCTTTGTTACTTTGTTTGTGGTTTATGGGTATGAATTTATGCAGGCTCTAGGTGTATGATGCTCCGTGTCTTCTAGTTTTGAGGCTATTTGAGGTCGGGTTTCTTCTCCCCTATGGTACACTAGGACTATGTTTGAAGAATTTATCTATGGTTCTCTATATCTTAGTTTGCGGATTGGGAATCATGGTCTTTGGTCTTGTTTTCCTATGACGATTATTATTCCTTTAGAGGATTATTTGGGTTTCCAGTTATCTCTTTTCACACATAGTTGGTTTTACTCTTTCATTCCTCAAAAGTCTCTTGATTTGACCATTAGAAAAACGGATTATGGAGAGCAACAAGAAATGAGAAGGATTCAACAATCTCATGAGGAAATGATACAAGGACATAGGTCCTCCATCTATATTGTTATAGGAAAGGTAAATGCTAATGGGAAACATGTAGTCTCTCAAGTTGCTTCCATTATGGGGATTCTGGCCCAATTAAAATAACAAATTTTCAATTTTGAGGTTGAATGTGTTATGTTAAGAAACTTGGTTGTTCATTTGAGAAAGGATGTTTATTATGGGGCCTCAAATAAAATGGTATCAAACAATTTTCGACAAGAACTCGGAGAGGAGAATATAGTCCAATAGCTTTTTAAGCCATGGAGATTAGTGAACAGGAACTGGTGCCACCTAGTTAGGGATCAGAAGAAGCTGCCAGGTGCCACATCTTTTGAATATATTACTTTTTAAAGGTATTTGCATATTAGGTAGTTTCTATAAAATCTATATTGGTAGTAGATACGAGAAAAAATTTCCAGCAGACATATGTAAGATATGTATTTTGGTTGGGATTTGATCTACTTGTTTATCTTTGGAATACTTCAGTTGGATGTAATAGTGTTGTATAACTCTTCTACAACCTATTTTATTAATATAGTTTCTGTAGTTTTGGTTTTTGTTAAAATGTGTCTCCAAAATCCAATTTTTTTGGAGATTATATCAAGTAGTGATTAAGTGGATGTAGATACTTAACTCGTTGGAAACTTTTATGTTGAGACTCGTCTTCAATGAAATACAAAATTTCAAAATTGTATTTAATACAATTTATTTTCATCATCTTTTCAGAGAAAGGAACAGGTTGGCTAATGCTTTATCGAAAGTTGGTCTTCTATTGAACCCAAATCAATGGAATATTTTCAAAGAAGTGAAGGACAAACTACATAATACTTTCATCCACCTTTCAATAAAATGTGTTGGGAGCTTTCATGATCGCATATTGGTATATATTAGTGATATGATACTTTGAGGCTTTAATTCTCATTTTGATGTATAAATGGGACTTTGTGCTTGTATTTTTTATGAGAATAAGTGACTTGAAGGGATGGGATCCTTCTTCTTTTTTTTCTTTTTTTTCTTTTTTTTCTAAGGGGATATCTATGTATAAGAGTTGTATATGATGACAAAATGTCTACTTATTTTTGGGTAATACAATTTTATTTTGGGAGACTCTTAGAGATATCGCTTCTTTTGGTGGAATACAAAAATGCCACTAAGCATTTGAAGAATGTAATTTCACTTTTATTAGGGAAATTATTTTTTTCTTTTTGGAAAAGGAAAACAAAAAGAAGAAGAAGAATAAAGTGAGCTAACATTAGTTAAAATTTATAGATAAGGTTAATAATATTATGAAGTACAAATAGTAAAAATTGGGAAGGTTAATATGGAAAAATAGGAAATAAAACATGCAAGTAATTAAGTAATACAACATCCTTAATGGAGTGTCAGATGAGGGCGATGGTTACAACATCACACAATTCTTGCATGCTAGCCCACATAGTCATGTGTGTATGCCTATAGGGTATGTTGATCAGGACACTTACCTTTATTGCCAAAAAATTGAGTATGATCCACAACCAAGCTTATGAGGTTATGATCACCCCAATGTCACATGGAATTATGAATTCAAAAGGGATAGAGGTTCATATTCCTCATTGAAGTATGGATAAATTGGGGATGCCCGAAGGCTCTAAATATATTAGATTATTCATAGTTTTAATCTCCATTTTTAGGTTCTTCTCCTCTAACTTTCACTTAAAATCTCCCTATTTTCTTCTAGTATGGATATTTTGTCTATCTTCTTCATCCCCTTTTAATGTTTGGGGATGCACCCAATATTTGGTTCTCCGTGGAAAACTAAAATCCTATGCTAAGGCTCCCTTGTTGGTTTCTATCCTAGGAAGGACAACCTTCACTCTGGCCCTTATTCAATACCCCCAAGCCTTAAGATCCCTTTTTCCTCCCCTTCATATTTGGCCCTCTATACTTTATTTCAATTGAAATATTCCATCAATGATAATTGTTGGTAAATGGTATGACCTTGAAACCAAAAAGCATGGGTACAACAAAGGTTTTACCTCTTATTCTGAGCATTCCCCTTCCTAAAACATTCCCTAGTGCATCACCAGAGCCCAATCTGAAGATATGAAAGTTGCCATGGATTTCCACTACAAATTCTATGCCAAAACCAAAACTAAGGTTATCCATATGGATCATGCAATCAAATAGAAGAGGAGGAAAATATCAAAGGTCCATTTGGAGGGATAATTCAAGGAGTGGGTGTCAAATACTAGATTTTTCATATCAAGGGACACTAGAATATTCAATCTCATCAAGCTCTACTAGTTGAGAAAGGCCTTCGTTTCTCATGTGGTGGAGGAGAAAGGTACCTAGAATCAATCCATTCTACATAATGTGGAACCGATGGAAAATAAAATTGATGTCATGAGTAGAGTAGTTTATAATATTGAGATCATAGTCAATGATAATATGGATCCCTAGGAAAAATCAACAGAAGAAGTTGACCAAGTTTAAGAATCTATAGGTACTCCTTTCGATCCTATTATGATGGATGATGACTTTGAGGCTTAGTTGGACATGTATTATTGGTAAAATTAGAGACCTAGTCCACAGGACTAACCACCCATGTTTATCTTTTTTATAAGCAAAGAGGGGTACCAAATTCCCCTTCTAACTCATGCTATACATTTGAGTTTCTCTTAGTAGTAGGATAGTTCAAACTAAGTATAGGTTCCTAGATATTCTGAAAAATTGCCAACAATATTTTGAAGAAAAACAAATGGCCTTTCTGAACTGTTGTTGTCCTAGTTTCCTAGGTAGTAGGCCACATGTAGTTTTTTATGTACTCTATTTTGTGACATATTAATACTAATATTAGATATCTTACAAAAAACAATAAGTAATTCCACAACGAAAAGAAAAAATAGATACATTATAAAATACCATTAGGAAGAGATGAAAAAACAAAGGGTTGAATAATAAGTATGTGTCCTCGCATTAATCATTAAGAAGGAACTAATACATTGTTTGATGATGTCATTTAGGGAGTGTCCATTATTGAGAGGGCTTGGTTGGATGACCTTAGAAAGATCTCATAAATGATCAAGATAAGCTCTCCTACTATTTTAGGAAAATGATAAGATCTAGTAATATGAGCATGGGTATCCAAATCGCACTTTGATCAAGCCCGCACTCAGACTCGGTACTCCTATGTTTCCATGTGGTGATGGGATTCTCGACCCCCGAATGTGAAGTTGCACATAATCTCATTTATTTGGTACATGTTCTCTAATCCATAGGGTTTTTACAGTGTTGATCACCTCCAAATGCTAGAGTAGGTTAAAAGAATTAGGTAATTAATTAAATGGGGTGGATCTGGAAGAATATTGTAAGGAATATCATTTGAGAGTCATCACCTCATGCATAATGAGAGGAAAGTACCTATATTAATATATCGAAAGAAGGAAATAAGGGGCCCAATAATCATGAAACAAATAATGATATATATCATGGATCTAGTAATAAATTGGGCACTTGAAAATGAAATGATCCTTACACTTTACCTCTTACATTTTCCATAACTAGCATATCCTCTCATCCCATGAAATATAGTGATTAGACTTAATCCAAAGCTGATGAGAAAAAAACTTGATTTTTTGAGCAAGAACCTAAGGCCATGTGGCTAATGGCATCAAGTGTGCTTGGGAATAATGATTAACACATCCTTTAGGTGCAAACATTGCTCCAAGTAGAAGACCATATTAAGACATGGGAAATTCAAGTAACATATATATAGTGTTGATGTATGTACTTTATGACAACCTTGTTGATATTTCTTTGAGGTGAAGAAGGTGGACAAAGAATAGTAAAAGAAAGGTGAGGTTCTCGATAAAGATACTAATGTATTGAAGAAACATAGATGCTTCAAATAACCAACCTCATCTCTATATAATTTTCTTAATTGTGGAGTTTTAATGAAAACAATGTTGGACACACCGACCACACTAAGAGGTGGGGGGGGTGGGGGGGGTGAATCAGTGTAGGGCTATTTTCAACTTCCCTTCACAAAAATCCTTATTTAACACTCACCATTTACTCATTACTTATTGTTTTCATTTATAACCAGATAAATGTGAACATATATCAACAACATATATCATCAATAATTCATCACCACAAGTAAAACAAAGAACACAAGATGTATGTACAATTTTATTTTTATTATGAACTACAATCATTGGGTTATTAGCAACAAATAAATAGAGTTACAACTCCACAAGAGCACCAGCTCTAAAATACAAGACTCATCTTACACAACTCAACACCAACTGAGAAGAAGAATCAATCCTCAACAGATACCAATCTGTCAACGGGTACGCGACCTGTCAGTAGTGCAGCACGCGTATGTATGTGCCCTACCAGTAGTACAACTCGTGTATGTACGTGGCCTATATGTACTAAAGCCTGTGTATGCCTTATGATTAATTCGAGTTTTCTCTCCATGAAAAACTCAGATCCTCTACAAGCTTCTGTCACATCCACTTCTGCCTTTCAGTATCCAATATGTACCATAACCAATCACAACACATATATGCTCTCCAACAACTCACTCATGCTCCTCAACCATACAATATGAATGTTACTCAATCATAATTAAACAACCAGTATGCTATGGAAATAATATCAGTACTGAACAATAAGAGTGTTTCTCACTCTATCAATCAACCAACACAACCATATCACAACAGACATACCAAGAATTCCTTAATAATTCACCATACAATATGCAAGAGTATCCATCAAGACAACTATGTAATCATACCAGAGTTTCTATGGAATATCTTAGCCCATAGAATGCATATCTAGAACTTACTTCAACCTTCAAGAGCTTGGCACCAACTCACACTCAAGTCTTCATGACTTCCACCAACTGTACACGCTCTGACTTCCTTCAGCCCGCGTATGTACGCTCTCTGGACCACTGTTGCTCGCGTACTCCTTCAGAAACTAGAGTTTCTAAACTTCTGAAACTTTCGCCGTCAAGATCTCAGACTTATAGAAAATTCGATGCGTCCATGAGATCCTTCAGTCACTCTCTCTCTCTCTCTCAGAATAGATCTTCAATGTATGCTCAAGAGATATATTTCACAAGAGACCCTTGCCTCTTATTTATACTCTCCAAGTAGCTTCCTTAGAAGCATCTTCTAGTCCACTTTGTCCACATAGTCACCTATGTCCAACTTTTCTCAATTTTCCACTTGTCCATGTATCCAATAGTCACTTGACCACTTAACCCATTTTCCTCATTTTAGGGTTAAACTTCTTATAACCACTTTCCATAATTAGAAAGTTATCCATTTACTTTATTATTTAAATAATCCTCCTAGACTTTGTCACTTCACTTTATTATTTAAATAATCCTCTTTGACTTTGTCACTTCACTTTATTAAATAATTTCTTCTTTGTAAGAACTTTGACTTCTTTGACCTTTTGGGGCTTCTAGCCAACCTATGAGGGTCCTCCAACTTTGTAAGGACATAACTCTCAAACCGGGAGGAGTTATGTGACATTAAACATACCACAAGAAATGGCATGAAAAGCATTATCCATCTAGGATAGTTTCACTAACAAATTCACTGACCTTCATCTCATTATTCCACAATTAAGCATGGGTTCTCTAACCATACTTCTAGGATAACTCAACCACAAAGCATCTTCCCATGAGGGATTTTACCATAAGGGGACCACTTTGGAGTTCACCCATTTGTACTCCTTGTCAGCCATGATAAGACACTTAACTTCAAAGCGTCTTCTTGTAATGGCTTTCACCATAAGGGGACCACTTTGGAGTTCATCCATTTGTACTCTGTATCAAGACAATAATGAGTCATCTTTACATCAATCCAACTATGCATCATATATCAATGAAACCACATCGATCCATCTTCATCTATGCGTCATATCATATGAATATGATTCCACTTGACATCAATCCATTCACATCAAGGACAATACATTTTATATCAGTATGCTATGACAAGACATTGTTCCTTTGAAATCAATCCTTTGACATCAATCCTTTGGCATGAATGACAACATGATACAACAATCTCCCCCTTTGGCATTGATGGCAATACCAACATTGATGTCAACACCAATCATTTATGGAAACATGTAGACAAGGCATTTCTCTTCATCAATAGTCATCTCAATCACATTAATGTGACTATCTCTCCCCCTTTGACATCAATCGAAAAGGGTAGTTCTCTCCTTGGGGCTGCTCCCCCTGCCCGAACTCTCCTTGGGGCTACTCCCCTTTCCTAGATGACTTGATATTCCTCTGAATAATATCTCCCCTTTTGAACAAGGGATATCACTTTGATGTAATGCTGAAGATATATCTCTCATGCTCCCCTTGTGACCATCGCTCCCCCTGGGACTATGCCTATGTGCTCTTTCTCCAAGTATATGGCTCATTTTCCAAGTGTTTATCTTTGCATCTGATAAATCTCTCCTCCTGGAATCATGGGAAGAAGAATGAATCCCCCTATGGGTATGTCTCCCCCTATCTTCTTTGCAATATGAACAATATGCTACCACTACAATATGCTTCTATTGCAAATGCTACTGCTCAACCGGAATATATATCAACAAATCTTTTTATGACGATTCATGGACCTGTCCATGCATCAAAATCGTCCCATACCATACATCATGAAGAAAAAGATATGTCAACAATGAAATATAGAATTATGAACAAAACATCAACCAAGTACATCATGTGCCATATTGTGTGCCAACCATGCACAACACCCATGTACATCAATACCATAGAATATGTCATAAGATATCATCAATGGAGTGTGTCAACCATACGCTTATACAAACATGTCAACCATGTGCCACAAACAAGTGTCATATCACTCATACCATGAACCAAGTGCCACAACCATGTATCTCAATCAATCAAGTGTCTCAACTATATCATCCCATATATCATGTACCAAAGTATATGCTAAACAAGTAATACCAATGGTGTAGTTTAGCCAAGTACTATCATCCACAAACATATACCATCTATGAGTACATCGACATTGCACTAAACATGTATCATCACCTGTACCAAGCAAGTGCATCAACCATGCACCAATACCACAACAAGATGAATCACAATCAATATGTGTCCTCATATATGTATGCCATATCCACCATAAAACATGTGTCAATCATACTACTAGTAGGTGCCTCTAACAATGTATTGAATGTGTACCAACCATGCATCAACTATAGATCAAGATATGAATCATCAATGGTGTACAACATGACCACTTCATCAACTCATCAACTACATGTCCCATATGTAGCCTATCCATATGCCAAATGCATACACCAAGATATCCAACAAATATGCTTCCACCAATACATCATAAGATATATCAATGAAACTCAAATATGTACCAGCCATATACCCCAACAGATCAGCCTCAACCTCCATTCACTACTGAAAATACTAAGCATCCAATAATACATGTACTAGAATATCAATGACATCTCTAGCTAGGATCATCGTGATATATCTCGTAACCAAAGTGACATAACTTCACTGTCACAACCAACATTGTTCTTCAACAAAAAAATGTCTCAATCCACACTCTAGGGTTAGTACCATGCATGCAAGATAGTCTTTCAACACTCAACCATATGTCACCACCATACATACATCAATTATGTATGCCAACATGTAATCATGAAAACCTACAGTAAACAATGTCAGACCCTGCAACAAACCATGTTAGACCCTGCAACACAAAGTTATACCATTATACCATGTTGCAACTCATGTGCATAGCCTTTTTCCCAAGACTCTTTTACCACAGATATGTGGCCTGCTACACAGACAACTTGTGTATGTACATGACCTATTCATAGGTCAGCTCATGTATGTATGCAATTGTTACCATTGTAACCCGTGTATGCTTCTGAAGATGACAAACTTGAGATTTCCTTAAGGTTGTCGTTCTTATCTGGTTGTTCAGTCTTCTTTACCCACTTCTAAAGGTGTCCCTACTTCTTAGAACTTGAGCTCTGAGCTTCCATCTTTTCAAAAATGTCTTCCTTCCTAACTTCATGCCTTCATCTAGTCATGCTATATGAATTCCTCATCATGGTCTTTCTTCTTGTGTTCCAGCAATCCTGGGATTTGTGACCAAATCCACTACAGTTGTAACATCTCATGATGTGACAATGAACAAAAGTGTTTCCTACTTGATCACATCTCCAACACCTTAGGGTGTTATGAAGTATTTATTTATCTTTTCTTGAATAATATCTACATTCCAAAGCTTTGTGACCATATTCATTACATGAGTAACAATGACCATGAAAAACATTTTCATACCTTTGCTTTGGTGTCCATATTGAAGGTGTCTCTCTTCTTTGAGGTGTAAATATGGCTTCTTAATGTCTTCCTTGCTTTTTTCTTTCCTTGCCTTGTGTAGATGGTTGACTTGCAACATTATTTCCATCCTTTGAGAGCGAGGGACTTACCTCATGCTTCTTTGAGGTGATTGCTTCAACATGTGTAGCTTCTTTGTTGTATCCAAGACCCAATTTATCATTTGGTGATCTTTGACTATCCAAGATCTCATTCAATATTGTTGAGATATTCAAGAATTTGTTTGACTTCTCTACTTTCTTTCTAAGATCAACAACTTCAGTTTCCAACTTATGACATGAGTCTTCCTTTTCATTTACTTGATTCTTTAGTAATTCCTCTACCCTTTTGGCTTCTTCAATTTGGGTCTTGAGATGGACATTAACTTCAAGACTTTTGCTAATCTCATCATCTAGCTTCTTATTCTCTTATATTCCATTCTTTAGTCTTTTGATCTCTTCTTCTTTTTCTTCTAATTGAGTCTTTTTACTTTCTTCTTGTTCCTTGAGCATTTCCTTTAACTTCAAGATATGATTTTGATTATTTTTAAGAAACCTTTTAGTGTTCTCTGAAAGATAGCTATATTCTATGTAATAATGGTCATAGTTGTACTCAATATCCCCCATTCAACTTTCTTGTTAAGCTCTGATAGTTCTTCTTCTACTTCTTCCATGGGATAACTATCATCTAATTCTACACAAACTATTTCTACCTTTTTTCTTCACTTGTAGAGAAATATTCAACATCATCATTTTTTGAAATATTGCAATCAGGGTTTTTTGGAGATTCTTTACCTTCATTGTTCTTGATGGAATTTTCTTCAAGGTCTTCATTTTTTCCAACATCATCACATTTAGAATCATTGCAATTAGAGGATTTTGGAGATTCTTTACCTTCCTTGATCTTGATGGAATTGTCTTCAAGGTCTTCCCTTTTTCTTCAGTATGTCTTCTCTAGCTTTAGCCATAGATCCTTGGTGGAAGTGCTTTGTCCCATGCTCTCTTTGATAGAACTTGAGAGTCCACTAAGAATGGTCTTGAGATCCAATGCATCATTCTTCTTTTCTTCCCTTTGAGCTGCAAACTTTGACTTGTTCTTCAAAGGAATTGATCCATTGATAGCTTCTTTACAAACACCCACTCTTATTTCCTTCAAATGCACTTTCATTTATATTCTCCATGTAGAATAATTTTCCTCATCAAGGATTGGAAATTCATCATCCATTTGTGTGTCCATGGATCTCCTCCAAGCTTGTTAAGGCTTATAGTGAAGGCCTGCTCTGATTCCAATTATTGGACACACCGACCACACTGAGAGGGGGGAGTGAATCGGCGTAGGGATATTTTCAACTTCCCTTCACAAAACTCCTTAGTTAGCACTCACCATTTACTCATTACTTATTGTTTTCATTCATAACCAGTTAATTGTGAACATACATCAACAACATATATCATCAATAAGTCATCACCACAAGTAACACAAATAACACAAGATGTATATACAATTTTCTTTTTATTACGGACTACAATCCTTGGGTTATCAGCAATAACTAAATAGAGTTACAACTCCACAAGAGCACCAGCTCTAAAATGCAAGACTCAGCTTACACAACTCAACAATAAATGAGAAGAGGAATCAATCCTCAACAGATATCAATCTGTCAACAGGTACATGACATGTCAATAGTGCAACACGTGTATGTACGCGCCCTACTAGTAGTACAACTCGCATATGTATGTGGCCTATCTGTACTACAGCCTGCGTATGCCTTCTAAGTAATTAGGGTTTTCTCTCCATGAAAAAATCAGATCCTCTGCAACCTTCTGTCACATCCACTTCTTCCTTTCACTGTCCAATCTGTACCATAACCAATCACAACACATATATGATCTCCAACAACTCACTCATACTCCTCAACCATACAATATGAATGTTACTCAATCATAAGTAAACAACCAGTATACTATGGCAATCATATCAGTACTAAACCATAAGAGTGTTGCTCACTCTATCAATCAACCAACACAACCATATAACAACAACCATACCAAGAATTCCTTAAGAATTCACCATACAATAAGAAAGAGTATCCATCAAGACAACTATGTAACCATACCATAGTTTCTATGGCATATCTGGGCCCATAGAATGCAGATATGAAACTTACTTCAGCCTTCAAGAGCCTAGCACCAACTCACACTCAAGTCTTCATGAATTCCACAAACTGTATGTGCTCTAACTTCCTTTAGCCCGCGTGTGTACATGCTCTGTCTCACTGCAGCCCGTGTATGTATGCTCTCTGGCCCACTGTTGCTCGCGTACTCCTTCAGAAACTAGGGTTTCTGAACTTCCAAAAATTTCGTCATCAAGATCTTAGACTTACGGAAACTTTGATGCATCCATGAGATCCTCCAATCACTCTCTCTCTCTCAGAATATATCTTCAATGTATACTCAAGAGATATATTTCACAAGATCCCTTGCCTCTTATTTATACTCTCCAAGGAGCTCTTTTAGAAGCATCTTCTAGAACATTTTTTCCACATAGTCACCTATGTCCAACTTTGCCCAATTTGCCACTTTTCCATGTATCCAATAGCCACTTGACCACTTAACCCATTTTCCTCATTTTAGGTTTAACCTTCTTATAACCACTTTACATAATTAGAAAGTTATCCATTTACTTTATTATTTAAATAATCCTCCTTGACTTTGTCACTTCACTTTATTATTTAAATAATCCTCTTTGACTTTGTCACTTCACTTTATTATTTAAATAATCCTCTTTGACTTTGTCACTTCACTTTATTATTTAAATAATCCTCTTTGACTTTGTCAATTTACTTTATTATTTAAATAATCCTCTTTGACTTTGTCACTTCACTTTATTAAATAATTTCTTCTTTGTAAGCACTTTGACTTCTTTGACCTTTTGGGGCTTCTAGCCAACATATGAGGGTCCTCCAACTTCGTAAGGACATAACTCTCAAACCATGAGGAGTTATGTGACGTTCCACATACCATAAGAACTGGCATGACAAGCACTATCCATCTAGCATAACTTCACTGACAAATTCACTGACCTTAATCTCATTATTCCACAATTAAGCATGGGTTCTCTAACCATACTTCTAGGATAACTTAACCGCAAAGCATATTCCCGTGAGGGATTTCACCATAAGGGGACCACTTTGGAGTTAACCAATTTGTACTCCTTATCAACCATGATAAGACGCTTAACTGCAAAGCGTCTTCCCGTAAGGGCTTTCACCATAAGGGGACCACTTTGGAGTTCATCCATTTGTACTCATTATCAAGACAATAATGAGTCATCTTTACATCAATCCAACTATGCATCATATATCAATGAAACCACATTGATCCATATTAATCTATGCATCATATCATATGACTATGATTCCACTTGACATAAATCCATTCACATCAAGGACAATACACATTACATCATTATCCAAGTCTAAAAACCCTAATATCCAAGTCTCCAAGGGATGAAACCCTAACCTTAGTCTTCAAGATGCTCCAACAAGCTCATTAAACCCTAGAAACTCCAAATGAGAGAGAGTTCAAGTATGTAAGAAGATCCAGGAGAAAGAGGAGAAGTGGTGATCTCCC
>ML818932.1:36639-51105 GCA_009831015.1 Picea engelmannii | reverse complement strand
AATGTTATTTCCTTTTGAGGAAGTAAATTTAATCGTTAAGTATGCACAATTCTGAGATTGTTATGACGATATGGTAAAGGTGCAACAAAATGTATATGCATGGAAAAGCTAACAAGTTGTTTGGCCGATTGAAGTTGAAAGTGAAGGAAGCAAAGGGGTCTTGGATATAGCAGCATTGTAAGCCCATAATGAAGTCCAATTGCCTACTGAGCCAAACCATTATGGGGAGGAAAGTCCCATAATTATGAATTTGGTTCCTGTGTGGAACAAATATGAAAACAAATCGTGAGAATGGACAAATCTGTGGGTGACAGGTTTGCAATAAAATTTTGAAAGTTAGAATTGATAATGATGTCTCATGAATTTTGTATACCTGTGATACAGGTGAGAAGAAAAGACATGTTCAGAAGGGAACAAATGAAGGCTGTCAAAACTGAAGATGATGAACATGACTACTACTGAGCCATGAAAACCCTATGATGAGTCATGATTGCTTTAAATAAAATTGTGTTGAGGTAACACCAGCCGGAGGGACGCCTCGACAGAGCAAGTCTGAGGGACGCCTCGACTGTAAGACTCGATAGAGCCTCTAAAATTCTTCCTATGCGAGAAAACCTTGGCAGGGAAATATGGATCACCCGAGGGACTGTATAATAGTGAAGTGGATGCCTGAGCCTGGGCCTGGAGGGTGAGTGACCGCAAGGAAGAGGAGACCTTAATAATTTTTGAAACTATTGGGGTAATGCACGCAGTGGGTAGTTTCCTGTGTGGGAAGAAAAACCTTGGAAAGAAAGATGAAATTATGATGGCTCTTGTGAGCTATTGAATGGGAATTTTGCATCCTATGGGTACGTCAAGGAGGACGATGAGAATGGATAACAAAATTACCATGTGGATACAGATCCATAAACTGCATAGATAAGTATTGTGCTAAGAATATGAAATTTTTCTTTTTCTTTGAAATTTGAACATCAGTAAGATGTTTTTGCACAAAATTGTGAATTAATGTGCTTGTTGTCCAGGAATTATTGAAGGAAGATGACGAAGATAAAGACTTCTGAAGTGGCCGAATAAGAAAGGCATGACATGTGTTTTGAGAAAGAACATCGAGGACGGTGTTCCTATAAGGGGGAGGGAATTGTAACACATTGTTTCCCCCAAATTTGTAATTAATCCTAATATAGGAATTACCATGCTAAAGCATGATGAAAATGTGAATGTATGATGTGAATGGACATTATGAAGAAGGTCGATGAATGTAAATAACATTATGAATTTATATTGTAGGACTGTTGAGAGGGGATGTACTGAAAAAGAGACCACGATGGTGGTGGAAGGCACCTGGAAAGGTGGCGTTAACTTCCACCGAGAATTAATACCGTATTTGGACTCCACTGGCCCGGAGAACCAGAAGCGGCTCGCTGGCCCCAAATTAAATGTCTCGCAAGCTGGCAGGTAGATGGTTTAATGAGGGATGGGAGGTGAACCGCCCATCCGTAGAGCCGTCAAGCCTGACCAGCGCGAGGGTAATCGCGCCACACGCAACCTCGCAAGAGGATAAGGCGTGGGGAAGAAGCGATTGGGGAGATAGATGCGAGGGGAACTCTGGCATTACGCAGAGTGAGTGATAACAGAGAGGAAGGATTGCAACCTTTGCTCCTGGTCACTGGCAGACAGAGAGACACAGTCTCACAGCATCGTGGTCTCAGCTCGGGGGTGGCTAGTGGTAAATCCGCTCGGAGTCGCTACGCCTACGGTTGGGTGGAAACGAGCACCCCTCTCAGCATTTACTTAACCTTGGTGTTATTTTCTGATAAGTGTTCTGCCTCTGGCACCTTGAAATATTTGTATTTTGATAACTATTCTCATAAGCTGTGGAACTGTGAATGTTTTCATTATAAGAATGACTGTATGATGTTTGATCAGTACTAGTAGTTGTATATACTTATAACAGAAAAACCACGCATGGCTTATGTTGATAAATGAATTTAATTATGCTTAAGTTGAACCAAGTCAGACTTCCAGCCCATTCTCAGGAAGTTGTTTCCCCTTATCTGTCTCCAGGGATGCCCTGGAATAGATCTCTTCACAAAGATTTCCTCCTTGGGAAGGTTTTCCAAGAACCTGGAAAAAGGACTTGAATGGGTAAGTCTTAATAACCTTGTACGAGGAGGAATGACCCTCTTAAAATTATGAGGTAGCAGCGTAGGGATAAGAAAAAAATCAATGGATGAGATCCCGTCGGAAGACCTAGGGCCATTCACAACCGTTAGATTGATGAAAGAAACAAGGGCGTTACATATCTTTCCCCTTTTCCCTCTATCTTTGTGAATAGCGAGGAAATCGGGATCGTAGACCCCCAAGGTCCATGAGAACATTTGGACCGTTGATCTTTCCACATCTATGAAGTAGTGGAAGAATGCGCGAGGTGGGACAGATCTGAGTCGTTAGATCTTAGCTAGAAAAACCCGACAACTGTTGGATCCATTAAGAGATGTATGAGGGTTAAACCTTCGTGAACAGTAGGTGTAAAATCCTGACGAGAGGGTTGACACATCGGGATATCGGTACTCGGGATATCAGAATTCTCGAGGTCGAGAAAGTTAGGTCATTTCAAGTCCCGAAACAACGAAATGGTCTGGACCATCCGTTTGTGCAGACACGTGGCGGAAATCGAGAGCCCGTCGGTATATAGGCTACCGGGGTTTTGAGTTGACAGAGAATTTTTGTCATCGGGGTATCAAAAACTCTGAAATCACGAGATTGGATCAGGGTCGTCTATCAGCCGGAACACGTGGCAGAGATCCATACCATTGAGGAAGTCCCGATAGAAAAGTCAATAGGTGCATCAGGGTTCGGCATTTCGCGAGTCCTGAGGAAAAGACTTCCGGAGCATCAGAAGTCACGAAATCGCGAGAGACGATCAGGACCGTCCATCTTGAGGGGGACGCGTGGAGGAGATCAGAGCATTCGGGAGATTTCCCGAAAAGAAAGTCGTCCATCGGAATTTCGGGAGTCGGGAAATCGGGAATCCTGTGGACAAGAAGTCCTTGCAATTCGGAATCACGAAGTCCAAAATTCCGACAAGGAAGGGAAAGCTCCATCGTGGGGGCCAACTGTCAGCATAGCGGAGAATTGGGATTCGAGAGATCGGCAGTCCCGAGAACAAATGCATTTCGACATTTGAAACCTCGAAGTCCTGATAGAAATCAAGGACCGTTGGTTTCATGGGCGATCACAGTCGTTGATCGCGCTAAAGGCGAAAATGGGTTGTTAACTGACGTCATATTGAGAATCGGAGGATCGCGAGTCCTGAGGACAAATGAATTTCGGCATTGAAAAGTCTGAAACCCCGATAAGCAGTGTGGTTGCGGTCATATGGTGGAAGGTCACGTTGACCAAAGGTCTAGCCCGAAGGGCTAGTTGAAGTCAGAGCGCATCGGCTTTTGGAAGCCCAAAACCCCGAAAGGAGATAAGGCTGCGGTCTTGTGAAATAGTGGTCATATGGGCCAGGAGTTTAGCCAGGAGGGCTAGCGCGTAAAGGGGCGCATCGAAAAATCGGAGATCGGGAGTTCGAGAGGACAGGAACTCTTGTCAGCGGGAATCACGAAACCCTGAAACCCGAAATTATCATCGGGGAAATGTCACAGGCGCGTGGAGAAGAGGCTGTGACAGGGAAATAAGGACCTATGGATCGGGTTTGGCAGTTCGCTACTGCGAGCTTCGAGGATTCTCATTGTTGGGAAATCAACGAAAAAGTTTGATTTTAGGTAGTGGGTATGTTACACGACCCACTTTAGAAGCTTGGGATTTCTTTAAATTAATAAATCAATTTCTAAAAATAATTTGTTTTAAGACTAAAAATAGTCTCGACTATAATTTATTTTTTGTGACCTAATAAATGATATTTATGCCATTGAACCCACTTCCATAGTTTTATTCATATCTTTACCTTTCCAAAGAGGTCTTGTTTTCTCAAAACGGACGTCTGGATCAAAAGTTATGAGCTTTGGAAGATGGAGACTCAACCATTGTTGATCTTCTCTTCATGGATTTTGAGTCTTAGATTTCAAATTCAAATTATTTATCCCACATGCATTGTGGGATAGTTCTCTTGAAATATTTATATTGCAATTTAATCTTCAAACTCTTTGTATATGAGGTAGAGAGAGCCATAGAATTTCATGTATCTTTTGCACAATGTATCTTTTATCTACCACATCATTACCTAGTAATCATTCCAACTAAATGTCCAGTCATATATGTTCATCCATGTGTCACCCAGGGGTATGTCCATGTCACTACCATGTGTCACCCAAGGATAGGTCCATGTAAATTCCATGTTTCATCCAAGGATCGGTCCATGTAACTACCATGTGTCATTTGGAGGTGTGCCCAAAAATAATGAGAAATAAACTTAGGATAAGTAATTCATATTAAAAATTTAATGAAAATTTGAAGGAAAAATAGGCGAAGGAATATGAAGAAGCGGGACCACGAATGAGCTGGAGTATGAGGATGGTGGATGAGGTAAGACTTAGTAAAAAGGAGTTGTAAAAATAACTAAGTCTTGAGGGAAGTAGATCAGGAGGAGCATGATCATGGGTGAGCGGGAGGTGGAAGTAAAATGTAGTAAAAGACTTGTAAAAAATGACTCAGTATTGAGGGAGGGAAAATTGAAATAAAGGAAAGGGAAAAGGAAAAGGAAATAAAGGAAATGAAAATGGAAAATGGAAAATGAAATAATGGAAAGGAAATGGAAAACGGAAAAAGAAAAATGATCGTAGAAATAATAAAAATGGACAATGGAAATATTCTTAATTATATGAATGACTACGTATGGAATAGGTTAAGTATGGAAATGGTGTTGAATATTGGAAAAATCTCTAAGTATGGAGAGTAGAGTGGACCGGAAAGAGAGAAATGACTAAGTAGGAGATGAGAAGAAATGTCTAAGTATGGAGATGGAGAGGAAAGGGTGTGAGAAAATAATCTAAGTGTTGGAAGAAGTGAAAGGAGGGGGAAATGTAAGATGAAAAAGGACTAAGTGTTGCACATGGAAGAAGAGGGACACAACACTTAGAATAAATACCTCATCAATTTTTCAAAACTCCTCTTGCAATCTCTTTGTTGGGTGGTTGGACGAAACTATGAGTATCTCGGGCATACAGACTCGAATTTTGATTCCATAAAATGCATGAAGAAGCTGATACTGAGGGATATTTATTAAGAATATAGACATAGTTAGTTTCCTTATTTTAGTGTCCTTTATTTTCATTCTCTTTTGTTTCAAAGATAAACTATCCCCGTCATACTTTCATGATGGAGAACTACAAAAATGAAGCATATTGGAAACGTGTCAGGTCTTCATGATTAACGGTTGAAGATATTTAGAACTTTCCAAGTTTGAAGAAAAAAATGGTCTCTATTTTATGGGTGAAAACACATCAACAATTGGCTTCAACTGTGGGACAATGACCCCCTATTGCTTGCTAAGAATCCAGAATCTTGGCCCATTGGGATATGGAGTCATCTTTAAACATTATTTGCATCTAGCGACTGCTTTATTATGAAAAACTTTCACTAAAGAAACAAAATATGTACAAACAATATCCACCTAGCCTAACCTACTTGGAGGAAAGGGAAAATTTTCAAGTTTAATTAGATTTCCAATGGAGTCATTCAAGCATCCAATTGATCTGTGGAATGAATTACTCCAGAATTGGGGAAAATATTGGGGTTTCTATCAAAGATTCAATAGCATGCCCAAAGTGTATTGAAGTAAAACTAAGCCATATGTTCCCAAAATTTGATTTCATTTCTTGGCCAACAATGCTTTGGAACCATGATTCAATAAAATCAACTCTCGGTTGCTCATGAGTGTTGCAATCTTTGGTTGGATGAGAAGTTTCCCATTTGAAAAAAAACAACATCTTTCTTCTTATCCCCAACCAAATCCAATATTATTGATTCATTAGCAATTCCCTGAAAGCGTTATTCCTTCATGCAATGGAAATATTTCCCATCATTGTTCTCAATATTAATTTATTCCACCAATTCGTCTTGCTACCAATGTTCTTGTGACTTTTCATCATCAATATGAGATCATGGAAAACCTGTTGCAAAATTTTCCACATGAGCATGTTGGATGAAATATTGTTGTGCATTTGGTGGAGCCTCCTTAATTTCCTTCTCAAACTTGTTGCCTGAAGTATCCTCATATGAAGTATATGAGAAGCTAAAATCTTGCACTTGAAAATTGGAATTCTTATTTTCAGTTTCATCAATATGACTTGATTCAAAAACAAATTCCAATCTTTGATTTGATTTTTCTTCCAAATAGCTCACTTCATTGTCTTGCGTCCATATTGGAGAGGGTGGATGGGAAACAACATTGAAAACACTAGAAAAATCATATGGGTGCACTGTTGGGATGTACTTTTCAGCAAATGAAGTTTCCAACACATCCCAACCGGTAATGGTCCCAAGAAACAATGAAAAGAACCATTCATGAGCATTCCCATGCAGAATTTGTACAAATAATCGACATTAATATTATCTTTAGAGATATTTAAAATATCACATGTACTTTTTAATTTAAACAAATTTTGTTTTGCATCATCTGAAGTATTCCCAAAGAATATAGGAAATTTTTCAATAGAAATGTCTAGCAATTGATAATCTACTCCTTGCAGATTTAAAGGGCTTCTATTGGCTTCTTCCTTCTTTGGGTACCTCTCCTTTTTGTTGCATATTGAAAATCCATTGATGGGCTTGGTGGAGAAGGAAAAGGAGAATCATGACATGAACATAATTCTTTGGTGGAGTTGTCATGAGGATTTTCTAGAGATTCTTGAATATTTCCAATGGAGTCACCATGGCATTCAAGAGTTCTTTCAATGGATTTTCCAAGGAGTTCATCCTCTCGAATCTTTCATGGTTCTTCGCTCTTCAAATATTTTGATATTTGACTTGTTTGCAAAGATACAAGAACATTATCTTTGAGGTCGTTCAAATATCACTGAATACTCTTTTTATAACATCCGTGCATCTAGAACAAGTAGTAGTCTTCTTGAATATACTTTTCAAAACTTTGAACCATGGATACTTTGGTTCCTCAACCAGATATGAAACAAGGCCTTAGATACCTTGAAAATAACTCGTCCCCGGTATGGTCTCCAAACATGTTGATGCTAATATTTTGCAAATCTCAACAACAACCTCACGAGGATAAATCCCCCTACGTTTTTAAAGAGGTGGTACTCCTATGTTGATATATTGGAATATTCTTTGTATGGTTGTAGATGAATTCAACGGGTGAGTGATAAAGAGAAAAACCCAAAAGGCATTCCAACAAATCTCTCATTTGTCATATTTATTCATTAAGCACGTCACCTTATTCATGAAAATAAAAATAAATAAATATAATTGAAAGAGATTGTATAGAGTTTTCTTTCGACAAATATATTTCCTCCTTTTTAAAAATGTTGTGAATCTAAGATCAGTTATGACTTTGCAAGATGAAATAAAAGTAAAATGGACAGGTCATCAGATAAATTTAGATGATTATTGCATTTAAAACTGAAAAAGAATATGACAATCATACTCTAAAAATATCATACTCATAAATCTCAAAGTTTGAGAAATCATTAAAGTTATGCCCAAAAATAGTTCTCGAGGGAGTTATCAATAATAATATCCCAATTATGACAAGTCTAACAATGTCTAAAAAAGAAGACTACAATGACAACCTCAACAATCTCAATGACAAATAGAAAAATTGTGATTAATTGAAACTTATTGAAATTTCCAACGAGACCTCGTTTCCTCAAAATGGATGTCTAGATCAAAAGTTGTGATCTCCAAAAGATGGAGACTCAACCATCGTTGATCTTCTCTTCGTGGATTTTGAGCCTTAGATTTCAAATTCGAATTATTTATCCCACATGCTTTATGGGATAGTGATCTTGAAATATTATATTGAAATTTAATCTCCATACTCTTTGTAGATGAGGTAGAGAGAGCCATAGAATTCCATGTATCTTGTGCATGACATATATTTTATCTGCCACATCATTACCCAATCATTGTTCCAACTGACTTTCCAATCATCTTTATCCATCCATGTGTCACCTGGGGGTAGGTCCATGTCATTTCTATGTGTCTCCCAAGGATAGGTCCACATAACTGCCATGTGTCATCTAAGGATCGTTCCACGTAACTTCCACATGTCATTTGGAAGCGTGCCCAAAAATAATGAGAAACAAACTTAGGATAAGTAATTCATATTAAAAATTTTAATGAAAAGTTGGCAGAAAAATAGGAGAATGCGGGAGGTAACGATGATGAGGTAGTACTTGGTAAAAAGAGTTGTAAAAATGTCTAAGTGTTGAGGATTGGGACTATGAACAAGCGGGACCACATACAAGTGAGAGTAGGAGGATGGTGGATGAGGTAAAACTTAGTAAACCGAAGTTGTAAAAATAACTAAGTCTTGAGGGAACTGGATTGGAAAGAGAAGGATCGTAGGAGAGTGGGTGGTGAAGGTGTGCCCAAAAATAACGATAAATAAATTTAGGATAAGTAATTCATATTAAAAAATTTAATGAAAAGTTGGTAGAAAAATGTTGATGATTGCATCTTCATGAGGCATTCTCTAGATCGTACTCCTTTGGACTGAGTTGAGATGATTTTTGAGAACGCATATGTGATAGGTGAGTCATACTCCTCTGGACTAAGTTGAGATGACATGTGTTGGTCTCTTGCCGTGCTTCTCTGGATTGATTTGAGATGACTTGAGAAGGTCTCTTGTCATACTCATATGGACTTGGTTGAGTCGACTTGAGATGGCTCTCTAGTTCGTACTCCTATGGATTTAGTTGATTTGACTTGTTTGAGAGTGACTTCCCATGTGGTTGAGAACATGTGGTCTTGTCCCTAGTGGCAGAGCACTAGAGGATGTTTGTGAGATCCCTTGTTATATTGTCTAAGAGTAAGAATATTGTAAAACCCTAAATTGTATTGTGAAGGGTACAAGTCAGCCCTATTGTGTAAATATAATTAATATTATGTAAAATATTAATTGTATTATTGAGTTGTAGAAGTTGGCCCTATTGCTCCAATAGACACATCTATTTGATTAGCTAGGTCATGTATTTATTAGTGAATTATCCCCATTGTGGATCATTCATCTCATTCACTCACAATGCATTGTGGAGAGATGAAATTTAGTGTGTACTTGTTCTATGCGTTATATTTCTTAGTCACATAGAACCCTCTTGTGTGTGCTAGGGTTTATGGTGTGAGGGTGATCTTCTCTTGACTCTATAGCAAAGGATTGTTGGTTTTTTCCCTTGTTTGAGAAGGTTTTTCCCATGATAACTTATTGTGTCTTATGCATGGTTATTCTTCTTGTGATCTTGGTTTATTGTAGCTACTGTATTGTTGCATTTTTTATGGTTCAAGTTCATGCTAAAATTGAAAAGAAATACATGTTCTTGAGAAACCATTAAAAATTCAACATGGTATGAGAGTAGTGTTCCTGAAAGAGACATTGCACAAGCTACTCCAACACCTTTCCAAGCTAGTCGTCACCTTCTTGCTACAACTGCAAAGAAAACCCTTACGTTTTTCCTTGTCAAGATAGTTTTAAACTTTCACTTGAGAGTTGGGCCTAAATTCTTCACAAACAGGTACAGACTAGTCCAGTGCATTACCTGCAACTTTCAGATTGAAAATTGAAGAAGTTTGGATTTTTGTCCCTGGGGTTTCTAGGGTTTCTGCAGATTTTGATTTCTAAAGTTTTTGCAAGTTGTGGGGTATTTTTGCATCTTGTTGGGATTTCTTTGAATCCCTAGCGATTCTTGTTGGCAATCATAAGTCCAACGAACCTCCTAGAGACTTCCTCTTGAAAAATGCTAGGGTTTCTATCCTAACTGTTAGGGTTTGTGAAGAATCTACAAGCCATGAGGAACATAACCTTGGTGGAAGATAGGCTTGATGGATCAAACAACTTTAGCTCTTGGAAGTCAAGAGTACACATCACTCTAGAAGAGAGTGACCTATTGAATTTGATAGAAGGAACTCTACCAGCAACAACAACCGATGAAGAGAAGGTTGAATGGAAGACATATGATGTCAAATCTAGGAAGATAATCATGTACTCAGTAAGGGATCATCTGATCCCTCACATTTATACCTTGAAGATAGATTATCTAATGCATGATGCGTTGAAGAAGATGTTTGAGAGAAACAACACTAACATAGCTCTTACATTGAAACACCAACTTCAAAATATCAAGATGACGAAAGATGACACCACTACTACCTTCTTCATGAATATTTCAAAGATCAGAGATCAGTTAGATGCCATTGGAGAAACCATAACTGACATAGAGATTTTCATGATTACTCTCAATGCTCTTCCAAACAATTGGGAACCATTCATTCAAAGTATCAGTGGAAGAGCATATTTACCTCAATTTGATCATCTATGGGAAAAATGCACTCAGGAGGAAACCAGACTTATATCTAGAGGCGTGAAAGACTCCCATCATGATGAAAATCAAGCCCTTATTTCTCATGCAAATAAAGGAAGAAGAAAAAGAAGAAGATTCAGAAAAGCATTCAATGACTAGAAAACTTCAGCAATTCCAGGTCATGAACAAAGAAAAGGCATATCAAAGATTCAATGTTTTAGATGTGACAAGTATGGACACATTGCGAGAAATCTTCCTAACAGGAAGAAAGGAAGACAACATGCTTCCACTGCCGATGTTGATTCAAAACCACCTTAGAGGGATGAAGGCATAAAGGATGAGACATTCTTATTCATTTCAACACTCTCAAGTACGGTTCCTACTGATAATGATATTTGGTTGATTGACAGTGGTGCTTCCAGACACATGACTGGATATAGAGAACATCTTACAGATCTTGTAGAGAAAAAGTCTCATCTTCTTATCCTAAACCACATCCAAGATTATTGATTCATTAGCAATGTCCTAAAAGAATTATTCCTTCATGCAATGGAAATATTTCCCATCATTGTTCTCAAGATTAATTTCTTCCACCAATTCTTCTTGCTGCCAATGTTCTTATGACTTTTCATCATCAAGATGTAGTCATTACAAACTTGTTGCAAAATTTTCCACATGAGCATGTTAGCTGAAATATTGTTGTGCATTTGGTGGAGACTCCTTAATTTTATTCTCAAACTTGTTGCCCAAAATATCCTCATATGGAGTATATGAGAAGATAAAATCTTGCACTTGAAAATTGGAATTCTTATTTTCAGTTTCAACAATATGAATTGAGTCAAAAAAATTTGTTAATCTTTGATTTGATTTTTCTTCCAAATCACTCACTTCATTGTCTTACGTCCATATTGGAGAGGGTGGGTGGGAAACAACATTTAAAACATCATAAAAGGCATATGGGATCACTCTTGGGATGTACTTCTCAACAAATGAAATTTTGAACACATCCCAACTGGTACCGGTTCCAGGAAGCAATGAAAAGAACCATTCACAAGCATTCCCATGTAGAGTTTGTGCAAATAATTGACATATAATATTATCTTCAGAGATATTGAAAACATCACATGTACTTTTGAATTTAAGCAAATGTTTCTTTGCGTCCTCTGAAGTATTCCCAAAGAATGTAGGAAACTTTTCAATAGAAATGTTTGGTGTTTGATAATCTACTCCTTGCATATTTAAAGGGATTCTATGTAACCGCTTCCTTATTTGGGTACCTCTCCTTTTTGTTGCATCTTGAAAATCCATTGATGTTATTGGTGGAGAAGGAAAAGGAGCATCACAACATGAACAAAATTATTTGGCAAAGTCACCATGAGTATTTTCTTGAGCTTCTAGAATCTTTCTAATGGAGTTGTGAGGGAATTCAAGAGTTATTTCAATGGAGTTATGAGGGATTTAATCCTCCTGAATATTTGATGGTTCTTGGCTCTTAAAATATTCTAATATTTGAATTATTCCCAAATATCTAGGAACATTGTCTTTGAGGTCATTTAAATATATATGAATAATCTTTTTATAAGACCTTCGCATCTAGAACAAGTAGCAGTCTTCTTGAATCTCCTTTTTGAAACTTTGAACCATGGAGACTCTGGTTCCTCAATCATATCTAAAAAAAAGCCTCATATACCTTGAAAATAAATCATCCCTAGTATGGTCACAAAGAATGTTGATATTTAGATTGTTCAAAATCTCAACAACAACCTCACGAGGATAAATCCCCCTTCTTTTTTAAAGAGGTGGTACTCCTCTATTGATATATTGGAAGATTATTTGTATGGTTGTATATGAATTCAATGGGTAAGTGCTAAAGAGAGAAACCCAAAATATCTTCCAACAAAGCTCTCATTTAGCATATTTATTCATTAAGCACGTCACCTTATTCATGAAAATAAAAATAAATAAATATAACAGAAAGAGATTTGTACAGATTTTACTTTCGACAAATATCTTGTCTCTCTTTTAAAAATGTTGTGAATCTAAGATCAGCTATGACTTTGCAATTGAAAGAAAATTAAAATGGACAGATCATTAAAGAACTTTAGATGAGTGTTGCATTTAAAACTGAAAAAGAATATGATGATCATACTCCAAAAATCTCACACTCGGAAATCTCAAAGTCTGAGAAATCATTAAATTTATGCCTCAAAATAGTTCTCAGGGGAGTTATTAATAATAATATCCCAATTATGACAAGTCTAACAATGTATGAAAAATAAGACTGGAATGACAACCTTAACATTCTCAATGAAAAATAGATAAATTGTAATTATACTGTATTTGTTTTTTACAAACTGGGATTTTGCTCCTCTGGACCCGAAATATCATGAAATGACTGAAGAATTAGAGACAGGGCATATCATACCAAGATATTCATGTAGGAAAACAAACATAGAAAATATGATGGAAAGAGTCTAGCAGAGAGAAATATGAATGGAAAAGTCACACATATTGATTTAGAAATATTTGGAGAGGGAAAACTTGCTTCCAACAAAAAGACCCATGTAGCAAAACTCTCAAACAACCAACAATTAACCTCTTGAATATGCCTCATTTTTCTCTTTTATAATATATTCTTCATATTCTTGAAACTACTTTTCAGTTAGAGTTAGGGTTTTATTTTCTCTCTTTGTGAACTTAGATATTTGTGCCATCAATTGGGACCCACTTTAGAATCTTGAGATTTCTTTAAATAAATCAATTTCTAAAAATAATTTGTTTTTAAGACTGAAAATAGTCCCGAATGTAAATTAATTTTTAGGACCTGATAACTAATATTTCAACCATTTAAACCACTTCCAAAGTTTTATTCATCTCTTTACCTTTCCAACGAGGTCTTGTTTTCTCAAAATGGACGTCTGGATCAAAATTTATGAGCTTCGGAAGAAGGAGACTCAACCACCGTTGATCTTCTCTTCGTGGATTTTGAGCCTTAGATTTCAAATTCAAATTATTTATTCCACATGCATTGTGGGATAGTGATATTGAAATTTAATCTCCATACTCTTTGTATATGAGGTAGAGAGAGCCATATAATTCCATGTGTCTTGTGCACAACGTATCTTTTATCCGCCACATTATTACCCAGTCATTGTTCCAACTAATTGTCCAGTCATTTTTGTTTATCCATGTGTTACCCGGTGGTAGGTCCATGTCATTGTCACATGTCACCTAAGTATAGGTCACATAACTTCCACATTTGATCGTATAAATAATAAAAAAGGAGAATGGAAATATGATAAGTATAGGAATGGCTAAGTATGGAATAGGTTAACTATGTAAATGGTGTGGAAGATTGGAAAAATGTCTAAGTATGGAGAGTAGAGTGGAAAGAGAGAAATGACTAAGTATGAGATGAGAAGAAATGGTTAAGTATGGATATGGAGAGGAGAGGGCATCATAAAATAATCAAAGTGTTGGAAGAGGTGAAAGTAGGGGGAAATGTAAGTTGAAAAAGGACTAAGTGTTGCACATGGAAGAAGAGGAGAAGAGGGACACAACACTTAGAATAAATTCCTCATCAATTCTTCAAATCTCCTCTTGTAATCTCTTTGTCAAGAGATTGGACAAGACTATGAGTATCTCGGGCATACAGACTCAGAATTTGATTCTGTAAATGCATGAAGAAGTTGAGACTAAGGGTTGTATAGTGAGAATATAGACATAAGAAATTTCCTTCTTTTAGTATCCTTTTTTTTCTTTCTCTTTTGTTTCGAAGAGAAACTATCCTAGTTAGACTTTCAAGATGAAGAACTGCAAAACTGAAGTTGATTGGAAACATGTTGGGTCTTCACGATTAATAGTTGAAGATCTTTGGAACTTTCCAAGTTCAAAGAAAAAAAATGGTCTCTATTTGTTGGGTGAAAACACATCAACAACTTCTTACTTTATCACATATTTTTCTAACATCTTAATATCTAAGGTTGAA